>JALJAT010000337.1:0-20000 GCA_034768735.1 Schistosoma mekongi | reverse complement strand
GTTGGGCTGAGTGGAGTGCAAAGTCTAGGTGGTGGTGTACTACCACTAGAGTGCGTCGTAGACTTTGTTTTGGAAAGTTCATTTGGAGTGGTTAATTGTGACTTGGAATCTTTTATGTCTGAAGCAACAGCACCGTAACGGTTGAGAGAACTACGTTGTAGAGGTGTTTTATCAGCAGCTATTAGTATATTTTTGAAGTCACTGCCGGATCTAATGAAGTTTACTGATTTTATAAAACGCTTGCAATCTATGATGGATGCAAAGTGGAATAGAATTGGGCAGCTAGTCTGCCAGTCTTTTTTACGCAGTCTGTTACATTCGCATGGAATATTAGACATGCCACTAGCCTTTAGTAGGGTCGCTCTAACCTTTTTAAGTGGAAAATTCCCTGGAACATTGTAGACGATGGCTTTTTGAAGCGAGGTGAGTCGCTTTACAACTTCTGATGCAATAAAATCTAGGAATGTTTCAGCCTGCTTTGCCATATTTATTTCTACGTCTTCATGCTTTCCAAGCAAGTAGGTTAGCGGGGTTAGGTCATTTAGGATAGATTGCATTTTGGTAAATGCTAATTGTACTTCTTCAACTTTGTTTTTATAGTCAGCAATGTCACTATTTAGATCAGTCAGGTTGATAGCCTTGACAAGTGGTGTGCGATTGCTCATTATAATAAGCAATCGCAACCGCTGATATATCAGCGGTTCAGTGGCAAATAGGTCGTTAGAGGAAGATTAAGGGTTTTTGGTAGAACCGCTATCCAGCTTGGACCTTTTAGCCTTATTTCCAGCCATTTATAAATAGGAGGGTGAGATTTCAGTATGAAGTATGCTTTTATTAGGTAGTGGCAATTTTGTAACTAAGATTACAGCTATTTGTATGAAAATGTGTTAGCTCGAATGACGTGATATACAATATATATTTAATGCGATATAATGTTTTATAGTACTATGGATAAGGCGGTTGGCCAATTTTGTCGCAAAGATCAAAATATATAAACCACGTGTAGAAAAGTAACAACCTTCGAACAGCGCGCTGAACCACTGGATAAATTCAAAGGGATAATTAATGATGCAAATCTGATACTAGCTTATGGATATTATGTTATGCTTTCTCCTTAGCATCTGGTTCATTTTAAGATTTGCCAGAAGCAGCTACTATAGCATAGTTTTATTTGTTTATTCCAATCACATGCAACTTCATCGAAGCAAATGTTGCGTGGATAAAATTATACATTTTACCAAAAAGGTAAATGTATACTAGGTTTAAAAAGGTTTACGGCGCATAGGAGAATATAGAGTAAAACGACGATAGCGGTAACTAGTCCCCTAAGCAAATAGTTCCATAGGCTCAAGACATCGATACTGACCATTTTCGCCTTGGTGGACGCAACTAGTTGAAAGCGCTCGGTCACGTATTCCCACCAGATCACGACACGGCACGATGTGAGTGACAACTCGCTCTCTAGTTAGCCAAACCTAAACGTTGTTTTTTTATTACCACTCATACACCCACGATCTGTTATAATTTCTCCTCCATCCATCATTGCCTTCTGACTTATTCTTATTCGTACATGTGGATTCAATTGTTATAAGTTGCTCTGGCTACACGACAAACGTAAATTAGCCACATACTAGGTGCACTCCATCGGTGAGCTTGACGTGGTCCGAGCACATCCTTAAATGTGAGTTTGCTCCTGCTTATAGTTTTTAACAGGATATTTTCGAATAATTATATTTTTCGCACATTTTTCATTGTGCTTTTGTGTTTGTCTATATTGTACCTTTATGATGACCGATTAGATGTCTAAGCTTATTATCAAGCTTATGAATAAGACCCTGACGTCTCCAAACTCTCAGTTCATTCCTTTTTGAGTAGACGGTATAGAAGCTTGGTTCTGCTACGTAGAAACCAAGTTTTGTAACCACGGCGTGACAGACATACGTATTCGATTTTTTGACGTTGTAGGGCCACTTCCATGTAAAGTCTTTCAAGCAGAGGATCCTTATCCCAACTCACATTGGTGGTAGTACCACAACACCTATGATCTCGACGTGTAGAGATCCCTGTTGTCTCCTTAGCCACAAGCCCACAGTTGACGCGTTGGGAAGCCATCCCACCGGCGCGCATTAGCGGCGACAATAGTTGTCAGAGATAGCCGCATGATGTTCATCGCTGGTGTAATAACGGAAGTACTCCACCTCGTCGACTCTGGCGAAGAAGTCAGCGTCCTCCCTGCAACTCCATTTGATCGCCAACATGAAGCTGAATTCTATCTACAAGCGGCCGACTGGAAAGAAATAGCCACGTAGGGCAACAGATATGTCTACTAGAACCTGGTCTCATACACTGGATTTTCACTGTCGCCGATGTGAAAATACCTATCATAGGCATAGATTTGTTGTGCCATCACGACTTGCTTATTGACCCTAGTAAAAAGAGACTAGTGGATAGGAACACAAATCTATGCGTTCGTGGAACCGCTGCTACAGGTTGTAGCTTATGTCTTCTTCGTTTTAAACACTTCAATCAATCAATACCTGTTACTCCAAGTGGAGCATAGACCGCCCACCAGCATTCGCCTGCCAACTCTGTCCTGGGCTTTCCGTTCTAGCTCTTCCCAAGTGCTGTTCATTCTCTTCATGTCTGTTTCCAATTCCCGACGCAATGTGTTCTTGGGTCTTCCTCTGTTTCTGTGGCCTTTAGGATTCCAAGTCAGTGCTTGTCTTGTGACATAGTTTGATGGTTTCCTCAGTGTGTGTCCAATCCATCTCCAGCGTCTTTTCCTAATTTCTTCCTCAACTGGAAGTTGATTAGTTCTCTGCCACAACAGGTTGTTGTTGATGGTACCTGGCCAACAGATCCGAAGAATCCTACGCAGACAGTTATTAATAAATACTTGTATCTTCTGTAGGATACTTTTCGTAGTTCTCCAAGTTTCAGCTCCATACAACAGGACTGTCTTTACATTTGTGTTGAAAATTTTGACTTTTATATTGACTGACAGTTGGTTTGAGTTCCAGATGTTTCTCAGTTGTAGAAATGCTGCCCTTGCCTTACCAATCCGCGCCTTCACATCCGAATCAGACCCTCCTTGTTTGTCGATTATGCTGCCCAAATATGTAAAGGTTTCAACGTCTTCCAGAATTTCTCCGTCAAGTGTAATTGGGTTGGTGTTTGCTGTTTTGTATCGGAGGATCTTGCTTTTCCCTTTGTGTATGTTGAGGCCTACTGCTGCTGAGGCTGCTGCTATATTGTTGGTCTTCTTCTGCATTTGATGATGTGTGTGAGAAAGAAGAGCTTGGTCATCTGCAAAGTCCAAGTCATCTAGTTTCGTCGATGTTGTCCATTGTATTCCGAGAGTGCCTTCAGATGTTGCAGTCTTCATGATCCAGTCGATGACCAGTAGGAAGAGGAAGGGCGAGAGTATGCAGCCTTGTCTGACACCGGTCTTCATTTCGAATGAATCTGTGGGCTGACCTCCATGCACGATCTTACAATGTAGTCCGTCGTAAGAATTTTGTATGATGTTGACTATCTTTTCGGGTACGCCGTAATGTCGTAGAAGGCTCCATAATATTCTCCTATCCACGCTGTCGAATGCTTTTTCATAGTCGATGAAGTTGATGTAAAGTGGTGAATTCCATTCAATTGATTGTTCAACAATGAACCGTAGAGTAGCGATTTGATCGGTACATGATCGATCTTTACGGAATCCGGCCTGTTGATCTCGGAGTTGGCCGTCGACTGGGTCCTTTAATCTGTTCAATAACACTCTGTCGAAGACCTTTCCTGGTACTGAAAGTAGGGTAATGCCTCTGTAGCTCTCACAATTGCTGAGATCGCCTTTCTTTGGTATCTTGATGAGGTACCCTTCTTTCCAGTCTGCTGGAACTTGTTCATCCTCCCAAATCTTCCTGAAGAGAATGTGGAGTATCTTTGAAGTTGTTTCTATATCTGTCTTCAGTGCCTCCGTTGGCATGGTGTCTGGTCCTGCTGACTTGCCACTCTTGATCTGTCTGATGGCCACTTTGATTTCTTCGACTGTTGGTGGGTCTGTGCTTATAGGGAGATCCGTGGCTGCTGCTTCGATGACTGGTGGGTTCAGTGGGGCTGGTCTATTCAAGAGTTCTTGGAAGTGCTCTACCCACCTGTTCCGTTGTTCATGCACTTCAGTGATTGGTTTGCCAGCCTTGTTCTTGATTGGCCGTTCTGGCTTATTGAATTTCCCAGCTAACTTCTTCGTTGCATCGTATATGAGCCTCATATTTCCTTCTCTTGCAGGTTTTTCCGCTGTCATTGCTAGGTCCTCAACAAATTTTCGTTTATCCAACCTGATGCTCCTCTTCACTTGCTTGTTGACTTCGGTGTATTCGGCCTGTGCCTTGGCTTTCTCTGCTCTTGTCCGACTGTTATTGATCGCTGTCTTTCTGTTCCTCCTTTCTTGGATCTTGTCCAGAGTACTAACAGAAATCCACTCTTTTTGGTGTTGTTTCTTGAGACCCAAAACCTCCTGACATGTTGAGGTTATTGTTCCTTTAATCTCTTTCCAGTTGTCTTCCATATTAGTTCCACCTTTTTCTAGTAGATCATGCAATGCCTGGAACTTGTTGCTGAGAATTAATTTGAATTCGTTGCGTTTGTTAGTATCCCGGAGAAGGGCTGTATTAAACTTGTGTAATACTGCTGCTCCAGTTGTCCAGTGCTTCCTCAGCTTCAGTTTCATTTTAGTCACCACCAAATGGTGATCTGAAGCTATTTCGGCTCCTCTCCTTGCTCTTACGTCTTCCATGGTCCTTCTAAACTTATTATTGATGCAGATGTGGTCGATTTGGTTCTCCGCAATGTGGTCCGGTGAAACCCATGTAGTTTTGTGTATACGTTTGTGGGAGAAAATGGTGCCACCTATAATCATTTTGTTGAAGGCACATAAGTTTACAAACCTCTTACCGTTATCATTCCTTTCTCCCAGTCCATGTTGTCCCATGATGTCTTCATACCCGGTGTTATCCACTCCGACCTTGGCGTTGAAGTCGCCCATCAGAATGGTCAGGTCCTTGGCTGAAAATTTCTCGATGATTGACTGCAACCTCGCATAGAACTGGTCTTTGTCGTCTTCGTGGCTGTCATTGGTGGGTGCGTAGCACTGGATGACATTCATTTCAATCCCTTCCTTCTTCGTCTTGAAGGATGCTGTGATGATCCTAGGTCCATGAGGTTCCCATCTTATAAGAGACTTCCATGCATCTTGGGATAACACCAATGCTACTCCTTGTGTGTGTGGGGGGGCGTTTTCTTCTTCGTGGCCGGAGTATAAAAGCACATTTCCCGAGGATAACCGTTGCTTGCACCCAATGCGTTTCGCTTATTCCAAGTATCTTCAGGTTGTATCTTTTCATTTCTTCAGCTATTTGCATGGTCCTCCCTGTTTCCCACAGCGTGCGGACATTCCACGTACCTATATTAATTGTTGCTCTGGTTGTCAGAAGAGACATCGGCCTCGTGGCTTCCGAAGAAACTCGGCTTTCACCATGAGGCGTCATAACATACCTTCCAACTCCCGGGGCAGAGTAAAAATGGTTATAAAGGTTTTTACTGGTTAGCGTTTTTTTAGCACGTTTGCTGTTTTACGGGATGGGGTTGCTAGCCCCATGCCCAACCCTCCTCCTTTATCCGGGCTTGGGACCGGCAGCAAACCTAGAGGCTACAGGGGGAGTTTTCATTAGGGACAAACTCAGACTAGAGTTTGTAGAACGACGCTTTTCTGTCCGTATTCTTGATGCTGATCGTACTGTGGACTATGAAACTAGATATGCTAAGTTAGGACTAGATACTTTATGGAGGCGCTAACTGGAGTTAAACTTAATCTTTTTGTACAACTCACTGAACGAGTCAGCGTTTTCATCGTCTAATACAACTCACCTGGAAGAACTTTCTTGATATAGCCTACGCAAGTTGGCTTGAAAAACAAGAGTGTCACATTCCAAATATACACTTTATATGAAGTATTTTACACATAAATGCCCATGCATCTGAAGTAGGGCTTGTCTTCTAGTCCCACTTTTAGACCACACTTATGTGAACACATTCGAATGAAGGGATATCATCCTTACCATGGGAATAGAAGGCACAGTAGGCACCATTAACGTAGTGGAACAACACTGGCAATACGTAAACATTAAGTTCGTATTATTGAGAGTCTAGCATAAGAGCAATGTTAGTAAGACTTTTAAAGTGAAATTAGCAGTTCCATACAATCATGTGCATATCTATCGACACATTTAAGAGTTGGATCAACTGGAAAACCCCTTGTCACATTTAACCCAGACCATATAATCCTCTGTCCCAAATAAGCTGAAGAAACTGGTATATTGCTTAGTTTGTTTAATAGTATTACTGTTCTTAATTCTGAATGTCACATTCACTGTCTACACGTTGCGATTAGTCATACCTCTACGGTTCTTGCTCTTCTCAGTGTAATAACTTGAAAGACTTTATGGTTAAACGTAATAATACTCTGAATTTTATTTACAAGGTTTAGTTATCCGGTACGTTGCTTAATCATTCCGGTGCATTGCATCGAATTTCCAAGTTCTAATTATGGTGAATCAAAACTATGTTTAAATAACTTGGCAACATAAAAAATACGCCTAAAGCCATTTTTTGGAACGAATGTTTAATTTGAGTACAGTGCATTTTCTTGCTCAGTTTTCCTAGGTTGTTCGTGGTGGGAATTGAATCTTTTGGAAATGGCGGTACCTTGTAATATTGTAGAAATGTATGTTTTGTGAACTTCCCTGTACAGATTTTTCAGAGATGTTAATGATAAGGAAAGTAGGCTTCCATTCTGGTTGAGATGGAAGCGTACATCAAATGAGCTTTTAAAGGCTGCGGAGAAAAAACTGATTTCACGTATTTACTCATTTGCAATAATAATCTGTTTTTAACGTCTAGGAATAAAAAGCAATGTCGACGCTTTTTTCGTACCTATCTTCAACGAGTCCTGCTACATCAGAACTTTTATTTGCGGAAGGCAGATATGTGATCAGATGCCACCTATGGGCAAACCTATAGATAAGGACCGGGCTATTCCTATTGTCCTTGTTCATGGATTCGGTTCCGGATCTGCCCTTTGGTGTAAAAACATGGATGCCTTTGCTCGTTATCGCCCCGTTTATTCCCTAGATGTTCTCGGTTTTGGACGAAGCTCGCGGCCTTCTTTTCCGGTCGATGCCACTGCAACTGAGAAGAAATGGGTTGAATCTATTGAAGAATGGAGGTCATCTTTAAACCTTGAAAAGTTCATTTTGCTTGGTCACAGTTTAGGTGGTTTCTTAGCTTGTTCCTACGCTCTTACTCACCCAAATAGGTACGTTTGATAAATAAGGAGAAAAGCAGTGTTTTGTCAACAACATATCTTTGATTGTCTTGTCAATATTTAAGTTGATGACACTTCTCAGCTGTGTTCTATGTGTGTTGCGTCAGTCCTGTCAGTGTTTTTGATTTCCGGGATCTCAGTGCCATGACTAACATAGACAATCCAGTCTTCTGTCCTTATCAAACTGAAACCAAGAATGCGAATAACTGAGATAAGAGATGCAGTCGGTTTGCTTTTTCTATTACACCAATGGAAAGTTGTTGCATATTCATGTTGTATAAGTCGACTCGTCACGTACAGCTTTTAAAATGTCTATTTATTCTGGTCGGTATTTAAGTTTGTACAATTATCAGGTCGATAAATAAGTAAGAGAGATTTTAAAAGGAAGAAGGGTACGTTATTAAACGAGATGATTATTTTGGCCAAACGCTTCTGACATGGTTGTTATTAATCTAAAGCTTAAGATGTATATGAAATGCCTAGATAGGAATGAAATAATTTTAGAGTATGACGTTACTTATGGAGTGCACACTAGGCGTAATAGATCTCGTCAACAGTTTTCACCAGTAAGTAGCTTGCGCTAAACATGAGAGCACCAAGAATGTGGCATAACTCCAACACCATGTGCGTTTGAGAACACTCAATGTCACATCTTTATCTTGGAAGATTCACTAAACAGTTTATTGATTATGGTAGGTCTTGATATTTCACAACTCTTGTTGAGAAACTATGCTTAACTTGAAATAGATAAGTTTCGGGGCCTGATAAGTCTAATGCAATGCCCTTTAGATCAGTGCTCGGGTTTTGTAAGTTACGTCGACTGATATTAATCTTGGCTATAGTTTGGTGACTGGTTGTAATCCACGCTGACTGATCTTGGTCAATAATCATCTCAGGTTTTTGCCATCTTGAGACTACCTGTGGTGTAAGTGAAGCATCCATTTATTAATTATAGGGAGGGCTCGCTGCACGGCATCCCTATTATTGTGAAACATGACCTACTGGAGTAAAAGCCATTGTAAGTTACTAGTGTTTAGTTAATTTTGCTTACAAAGTTTTGCTTGCGTATGATAAAACAACTGAGTGGATCATATGGCACTAGGCAACGATGAGGGGTTGGTTGACTAGGTTGTGAATTTACTCTCTAAGGTGATTGAGACGTGTCATATGTGCTCGGCCATCGCCTACCTTGTCATTTACCATTGGTCAGGTTACTAATAGGTTGGACGAAAGCTTGAAACAACTGAACTAAAACGATGAATTACACTAAAGTGTGATTGTCCGTTGGATTGAGCTGTCTATAGCTAGTGTATGATACCTGGTTGAATTCTGTGACCAATGATTGGTTGATGTTGCTAGGATTCAATCAGTCACTAGTGCAGATTCATTTACTCGTTATAACGATTTAAATGTTGAATTTAAATACTTCCTTACACATACTTTTTCGCATTCTTTCTATTCGAACCATATTAATGTGTACTCGTTATCATTAGTACTATTATTCTTTTGACTCCTGTTCTATTTGTTTTTGTAGTCTCATCTTAGTATGACGATGTAGTATAGATAATAGGCTGATGCATATTTGTACCAGACTCTGCACTGGTACACTGTATATCCCTATTCATCCATCTTGAAGCGAAGTGTTCCTGTGGAATTGTCCAGTCCCGTCTATCTGGCTTTGATCAGTTTGCGATATCAAATCCTGAAATCCCCACAACACACGATTATAACCTATTTTGAGCCTATATTATATACAGTTTTAATGATAAGTTCTGAAATCATACGTGATACAGCTGTACTATTTAACTGTTTTCGTTGTGCTCATTTTCGTGCCTGTATTACTCTTCGCTATCTATTCCAAGCGTTTGTTCCTATTGGTTTGCGTTACTACTTTGAGACAAAGAAACGAACTAATATACTTTGTTTTAAAGTCGACTTACCAGCTGCAGTTCCTACGTTGTGAAGCATTTTATTTTGTTTATAGAACCCTTCGGTTTTAGATGAATTGCATTGGATAATCGCTTTAGTGTAACTGTTTTTAGTAGAAATTGCTGATATTCTTTATTCCTTCTACACAGGGTTGTTCATTTGATTCTGGCAGATCCTTGGGGTTTTGTTGAGGATCCTCTAAAGGTCAAGGATCAGTCGAATGTAGGTGCAGCTCAAGCATGGATGTTGTTGACTATTCGTGAAATATTTCGTCCCTTCAACCTTTTGCCGTATCTTCGTGCTGCTGGTCCTCTCGGTCCCAGTCTGATCCACTATTTCCGTCAAGATTTGAAAGACTTTTTTGATCAAAGACCAATTCATGTTGGAGAGGTTAGATTCAGTTTCAACAAAATCTTATAATATAAATAATTGTTCTGTGATAAATTACTCTAGGTATGTTCCTCGTGATTTCTGGTTACCTAGTACATTCGCATTTCAGATATTAAGTCACCACTTGTACAAAAGCCTACAAAGTAATCGACTCTCCGTAGGATATAAATATGTACATAATCAGATATTCGTTTGGAGATTTTTGAACTAGCATCATACTTGTATACATAGGGTATGTTAAAACAGAGTTTTATGCGGGAATAAGTGTAAGAATGTTACTCAGAGTACGTATTCTTATTAGTCCACTTTGGAAACCTAGTAGTCCAGCCATACTTTGTAAATTATAGATCTGCAATCATCCGCTAGTCTAGGTTAGTTATTCGGCTGTCTAACTAACTTGTGTAGTTTGTTGCATGTCACAATTCAGCGTATTTTAAAATGCAGTCAATACTAATTAATTCGATCATAAGATGAGACCCATGGACAAACACATACCATGTCACTTTAGATTATTCGTAACTGGTTGTTAAATGTGCATGTAGATTCCTCATAATGCCGCTTTCTCAAATTTAGGTTAGATTTTTGATTGCATGCTATTTTTTACGAACGAGTGTAATTCTGTTAAATGTAGGATGTCAGGTAGGTTTAGTAGGTTGTTAAATAAGGCTGTGAATTGTTATCAGTTTGTTTAATCCGGACATATTTTAGACAACCCCACCGTCACTGTTATCAATATTCAATGCTGATTGTAATATCTAGTCTCTTTTTTAATTCTTAAGATATCAGAAATGCCTCCAGCAGAGCAACTTGGATCCAGCCAGGATATCCCTTTGAATAACCACACCCAGCCAAATGATGGTGAAGATGATGCATTTAGGTCTGCGTCAGCAATGGACAAAACAGTGAAGGTTAATGGCATCGTCTTTGATAAATCAAGTTCCAACATACTGGATTCTATAGATTTCGAAGATCTGGACGGATCTGTGGCGTTGGACTATGTCTACCATATAAACTGCCTACATCCGAGGTAGCCTTGTATTAAATTGTACTTTTAATTGATTTCTTAAAGATACATGACTGTCCATCAGTGGATTGATGTATTACTCCGAAAAAAATGTGTTGTAGAAGTAGTGGCCGGTACTTAAGAGTAGAAAGAGAAATGAATTGTTAAAGGTATTTTAACCTATTGTAAGTGTTAATCTTTATGAAGGCAAAAACTATTGTTTTCTAGGTGGTTTGCAGTTTTAGATACTTTATTAAGTAAGGATTTGTAGTCGCGTGTTGATAATAACAACCGACTTGCCCTGAATCATATATTGGTAGTTTTGGAATTTTGCAGATAAATGACCAGAAGCTTTTTATATAAGTAAAGTACCTGTTTATTTTTACAACGTAATTAATTCTGAAACAGGTAGACTGGGATCTTTTGCATATACTGTTGTAATAACTAACTTCCTTTTAAACTTGTTCGGATGGGTTTTCTCA
The DNA here is from genome assembly GCA_034768735.1 of Schistosoma mekongi. Lineage (NCBI taxonomy): Eukaryota > Metazoa > Platyhelminthes > Trematoda > Strigeidida > Schistosomatidae > Schistosoma > Schistosoma mekongi. The sequence continues at coordinate 8,821 of JALJAT010000337.1, read as the reverse complement.
ATCCAAATGATCCCTGATGTACTTATTAATTATCTGATATTTCGGCATTCAGCTCAAATTAATTTATTTCCTGTAACTTCAGTGACTCTTCAGTCTATATCCAAGATTTCCGGTGCACATGTAACAGGCTCTTTTGGCCATGAAGTTTTAGTCAAATGGTATTTTTTTGTATGAGTAACTAGCTATATGATAGAAATGTAGGAAGTCATGAGTCATGACTTTGTTTTCTTTTGCGAAAGATTGTTAAGAGTTTATAGTGTAACTAAGTGAATTTTAATCGTTTTATAAAATACTGTAATAAATCATCCATCATTCATGGCAAAGTTGGAAACAAGCGTTATGTTATGATATTAAAGTCACTATCATGACATGCCATAGGACTGAGTTTACTATTCTTCTTCTACTTTTCATTACTATTATTATTATTACTATTGATAACAATAATAATTATAATAACGATATTGTAATTGTTATAGTAACTAACACTGGAGTAATAACGTAATTGAAATTTACTTGCGAATGTGTGCGAACTACGTAGATATAAAAGTATGTGGGAAATTTTTATGTTTTGTTGATATGGTGAATAGTCGGATATGCAGTCCTCATATAACTTCATAATTATCATATGGTTAGAAATGGATAACCTTTCACAGTATCCTTTTATACATTTTTTCATTTCATTCTTGTTGTTCTACCTAGTTGCTGCACCCAGACAGACAGTTACAACGTAGAACTTGGTACATGCGTACATCAGTTCAAGTTGCCATGCCTCAATTAGCAGATAGAGATGAAATTGTCGAATCAAATCCCAGAGTAGGGGAGGTAGTAACAGAGTATTAATGGAAGGGAATAGAGATCGGTGATAAGATTTAAGAAAATACGATTCAGTAAAGAGAAATTTATGATAAGTTCAGAAACTTAGAATTTGCTGCACCCAGTTATCAATAAATTGATAGTTTGTCATTTCTGTAAATTTGTTGTTGCATCACACTGCTTTTGGGGCTACTCATTTAATTTATTGCACCTTTCAAAATCATCCTGTCATGACTACACTGGTTTACATGACCTGTTATCATTGTTATAGAGATAGTCCTTAAAGTGCTTCATGATTTAGGCGTTTCTTATTGCATCACTTAACTTAGATAAACCAATGTATTATTGTGTTTATTTGAATTATCGTGTCCTCAGGTTCTTTGAATTGTAGTGACGGTATGTAGAATTAATTTCCGTTTTGTGGAAACGACATGACATTATATCAAAATGTTTGACACTAAATTTAATTGGTTTGTTGAATTTAGTTTCCAGTTGCTTATATTTTCAAAACGATCGATACTTTTGTTTTTATCCACATAATAACCGTTTGTGTATGCATGCTTACCTACACGAGAGGACAAATAGACAAGGAGTTTCACAAGATTTAATTTTGTTTAGTGATACTTGAATATATGTATCAGGGGTTGAAATTCAGCATTTGGCATGGGATGAAGTTATCACATGCCAGGTTTAGATAGAAATACAAAGTTTTCCCATATTACAGAGAAGGTTTATTAGACAATTGTAGGATAGTATTACTTAAAAGTCTATCGTTATTACAAACGAAGCACTTAAAACTAGCGTTTGTAAATCACGTTGAATAAACCTGGCACTTTATGATAGCTATCACTTAAAACGCCCTACTAGCGATTTACTAGGTAATGTTAGATCTACATTGAAAATCTTCACTCGGAGCAGATTTTATTCTGATTGTTGTACGCTTTGATTATCCATGCAAAATTACCCATCTTGTGTACTTTTACTACTGGTCTGTTGTATAAGTGATTAACTGGGTTTCGTTGTATTATTCATGGCACATGAAATGCATGGCTTAAAAATCACCAAGAAATATGTTACATAAGACGAAATGAAAGTATCGTGAATAATTAAAAAAAAAGGGATATGCAGAGAATGCAATCTGATTAAGAAGATAACCAAGATGAATTTCGTTCAGTTTCAATGCATACCCTGTTGTTTATGAGCAATCTAACGAAGAACCACATCAGGAATAGTTCTAAGTTTCGTGACCTTTAAGATTTTATTGAAAGGGTTGCCATAAACCAACGGGTACTAATTTAATACAACTGCTATCCCAAAGTCCCATTTTATAAAGTGATTACTCCGTTTTTCCACCCGATTTTAGAGTTGGCTAATAATGCGTGATTTTAAGGCTGCTGGGATGGTATGCGGTAAATGCAACCGAATCATTGAAGGCAGTGCTAGATGATAACGACACTTCTTGAATTATCATTCCTATACTCGAACATACATCATCGTACCTCGGTATCATTTACACATTGTCACCAAGTTTATGCAACCTCATGTAGATAGTTATATTGAAACAGTTGTTGAAGGTTAGCTCGAAGGGACCAGTGTTCTGAAGAGGAGTAGAACTTTCTTCACATATGTTCTAGGTACCAGACTTTTTATGGGCATAATATTGACTTAGTAGGTGGTTGAGAAATGTATCCCATCGTGACCTAGAATATCTGGGACGATGTTGGTACATCCAGTTAAAAGTGAATATATTACCAATCACTTAGAATTCGAATAGGATTTTCTCTAGTTAACTTTCCATTTGTTTTATGGCGTATAGTGTAGTGTCACGGAAGCCAATATTTTCTGACACATCTGTTAATAGACCTATACTCCGATATTCCATTTGTCGGTGATAGGACACTCATTGTTGTACCTTTTTAAACAATCTAGTAATATTCATGACCAGGACATCGAGCACATTGAAAATGGTTGGAGGTAAGTCGCCCATACTGCGTGATTTATGGTTCTTGAAGAGTTGAAAGTTCCTACTTATCCCTCCAGCTTCGTGTGGATTTGCGCTCACTGGTAAATTACATAGGGCAGTTTTATTCAGAATTTATGAGCCGGAGCAATGATATCATCCATGGTTACGGATGTCTTTGAAAGTTGCTAGTTGAAGCAATATCAACTTCAGATTGTTTCACTTATAGATTTCTCACTGGACTTAATGACCTAATCAGTTGTAACGCGGGTCCATAAGCGTGTTATCTAACTTTTTACCAGAATGAAATAGATCCATCGAAAGCGATTGGACTCTGTATTTGTGCTTATGTATGCTTATGTATTGTCGAATCAACTGGATATGGTTTTAATTCATCCTTATCTATGTGTTCATCATAGGTGATTGTAAGGATAAGCTTATATGAAGATCTCATACTTTTAGTTGCTTGTAGGATACAATGGTTTGTTTCTCACGCAAATTCTTATATATTGTTCCATTTTTTGAAAGTCGTCTTATGTATGTATCGTCCACTTTTGTACTGTCAGATGTGATCTTTTCTGGATTAGGGGCAAACTTATAATTCCAATTGTGTGGTGTTAGTAAGAAAGAAGTTAAAAAGCTACTTATTTCGTATTCTGTGACCACTTAAGTAAGTCAGTTTCTTCTCTGGGGTTTTATATAGATGATATGTTAGTAACTTGTTTCAATATTATCATTTGTTTAACTTCTCGTTCTCCGTATTGTGTACACATTAGGGTAATCAGCTTTTATGTTGTGTCGAATTAGCTTAATTGTTTGGTGATTCAATTTATTAGTCACGTTAGAGACCGGTCAGTGATGTTTAAGAATAAAAATAGTACCTCGAAACCAATCTTACTATACAGTTCCTTATACAAAGTTTAGAGAGGCTTCCATCTAAACCTGTACCGTACCGGTAGTGAATCACGCGTTTGGATTAGCGAGTTGTAAAAGTAATTTTTCGGTTGAATACAGTAGTGAATTTTGCCAGCTAATCTGTTTTATTTTTATTATACGTGCACTTGATACACTTTTCTTCTCATAGTGACGTTCCTTATAAAAATTAGTATGTAGCGATCTACGATAAGAAGTAACATTTATTTTTATTTGGAACTACTTTTCGTTGCTATCATCCTGTATCACTCTTATTCTATCTTTAATTTCTATTGCAGTGGTGAGACAGGATTTAAAGCATTATGTAGTTCTGTTGGATGGCCACAACGCCCGATGTTAGATAGAATTGGTCAACTTGATCCTAATGTTCCCGTCACATTTATCTATGGTTCTCGATCATGGATGGACTTATCATCAGGATATAGGACTCGTTTATTGCGTCCTAATTCGTACGTTGATGTAAAAGTAAGTGTTTTCTTCACAAAAATTCCTGCTGAGACACATTAAAATCGCTAATCCAATAAAATATCCGCTTATTCTCAACACACAATTCATAAGAACTCAAGTCCTACTATTGTGGATACTAAAATTGAAAATGAATCCTGAAAACGGTAGCTACATCAAATGCATGGTCTGCTAAATTAAATAAAAGACTTCGACATTCTAGCTAATAATAAACGCATTTCTTAAATGAATTTTTACAGTTGAAGTGCACCTGATATATGACCAAGTTACGGTTGCGGTATTACCAGGGCAACTTCTAACGATTGAACCCACTCTTACAAATGAGAATAAATCGGAAGACACGAAGGATGGGAAAGAAGTTGTATTTAGTCGTGAATAGAGCGGCAATGGATATGCTTTCCACGGTGCGGCGTGATGTGATCTGGTGATGATGCGTGACCGAGCGCCTTCAACTAGTAGTGTCCGCTAAAACAAACATGGTCAGCATCAATGTCGAGGACCTATGTAACTATTTATTTTGGGGATTATTTACCGCTACACAGTCGTATAAAATAGCCCATACGAAACTAAGTAGTTATTTTGTCGTATCCATATTACCTTGTATGAGCTTTACTTTACTATGATGACAACTTTTGATTGTCTGATTGTATTTTAGTATTGTTTTCCCCATAAAGCCATGATTTTTTGATGATAATGATCCCGATAATATCTGTATTCTTCAATTTTTGTCAGATAAAAACTGGACATCATATTATTTGCAGTAGTACTTACTGTCGCACTAAATGTATACTTGAGGCCTATTTTAATTAAATAACTTCATTTCACGTTGCCAAATCTATTTTCTGTAGAAAATTCTAATTTTCAAGTAACAAGAAACATTGTGTAAACACCTACTGATTGACCTAGTTTATTTGCATTACAATCTGGTATGTTTCTTCGATAGATTTTTTTCTCTTCATCACATGCTAGTTAGTACTAAAATACTAGCAGTAATTAATCGCAACCTGGTCGTTATGATAATAGTTACATATTTTTCACTAGTTTGGAATTATGACTGTTTGGTATCGCTTGGCTTTTTTATGCCTAAGCAATCGACCTATGTAGTCATGTTAGTCTGATGTACAAATTAGTAGTTGTGTTCCACTGACTACGTATGACATATGGAGTGCTCGTCTAGTTTTCTTGAAGTGGTTATGATTACCATAGGTGCACAATTCGGACAATTTGGAGTACAACGTGGAAACTCCCAACCTATAAGTTGAAAGTGGAATGCTTTATTTACCATGTTATTGTTTAATATAGAATAATGACGCTTATGGGTGGATAAAATATGTACAGACGTCCTGATAAATGTTCCTTGGACTGTAATTACAATGAATCTTCTTAACAGTCGTGTAAGACTACATGGCGAACTATATTTGTTTTATGAACAACTAAACATGACTATTTCGAAGAGATATCACTTTTGAATGACCACAGTATTTTATTGTCTCTGCGTAGTACACCTACCAAGTACAAGTTTCGTATACTTGTCTCTGAGCCATATTATGCGTGTTAGGTTTGATCGTACTACCTGACTCCTCAGGCTGAAGTAGATGGAATGCCGTTCAAGCCTATGACGTACTTGTATAAAGCTGAGAGTTTTAGCCAATAGGCTATCTGTCAACGCACAGATCAACATGATTTAACAATGTATAATCAAGATTCACACAAATCTGAAATGAAAGAGAAAGTTCAAAGAAATGACAACGATGATCAGAAGAAGTACTATAGAAGGCCAATACAGAAGTCAACTGACGCCACCAAAACATTTGATGATAGTGTGTTAAGCGATAAATCCAATAGCATGTTCTATTTTCGTTTGTGTCCACATCTATGTAGGTGCGTGTTTTTGGATGAAATGTGTATTAATGTTTCAAGTACTGTAATATAATGGTGATAAAGTGTTACTATATAAGTAGTGCTTTCCATCGACATATTATTATCAAACGTCACCACGAACTAATTAATTAATTCCTGTTGCTTATGATGAATTTTCTTTTTCTTTGTGTTTTTTATAATAAGTAATCCGGAACTGATTTTGTTTACAGTTTTGCTGCTTACACAGCCGAATTGAATGTTTGTGGCCACAGTCATAAATCTTTCGATCAGTGACGCAGTTAATTTTATCATATTCCTTACCGAATGATTTAACTTTGATTAATGATTTATTAAAGTTAAATGAAGTCTGTTAAATCTGAAGCACATGTGGCTGATATTATCGATTCTATTATCTGCCGCGTTATTGTCTACAGCTAACACCCAGCCTTGCCTTAGTCTATTACACAGGCGCAAGACCTGACCGATTACCAAGAAGCCCACTTGTTACTCACACGAATATATCATAACCAATAATACGCAGGATATATATACATATAGGGCCTGATTAATGTCGTATGTCTGACACACAATATTAGCCAATCTTATGTCTTCCTCCAGACATATCAAATCCTTTAATTCCAAACAACTTATCCTAGTTCCGATTGTCCATCTGATTATCATGATTTGAGTAGTTGTGTAGTTTTTTTAATCCACCATTCAATATGTTCTGCTCACAGCCTGTTGCATGAACTAGTTACTAAGCTATAATGTATTAGATTGAAAGGTTGTTCTGTTTGTTACACAGACTTCGTCTGTATACCTCCTAATGTTTTTTTGTCTAAAACCCAAAAGGTTGACCATATATATCTATATGTTTTAATTTCCAGGTGTTGAGATAGACCCTAAGATTTTCTCTTACTTTTGATTGATGTCAATGGCGCAGTTACCACGAAATGGAGAGGCACTGGAAATTTATTTATCCTTACTTAAGGTTCTGCAGAAATATCTGTTCTCAGTTCTGAAATACGACCTAAATTAGTACTTTCACGTTTTGTAGTTTGTAAATTTTAAACAACTGAATGGGAAGTGTATATCGTATTGTCTGGTGATTGATTTCATGTCTGATTTGTCGCGTTTTGAGGGGTGTATTGAACTACTTATTGGAGCATTTGAAAATGCTAAGAATGATTGGTTGTTGTACATGGTTTTTATTCACAAATATCCGCTTTCGGTAAATGAGAAATATCCTCGTTGATAAAAATGTTGATAAATTTCATATTTCACTCGTTCAAAACTAAATAGCTTGCGTTTACGTGTTTCTTAGTATTTGTCTACAGTGACTAGCAACTATCGTTTATCTGTATACTTAATTTAGTGTAGACACTTAATTTATATCGCCTTATGGTTGTGTGCCACATCCTAATACGTATAGGTGTCGAGTTATTGGTGTTTTTAAATTTTCATTACGTAGATAAATATAATATATCACAGGAACTTTTTACAATGACAACTGACTCTGTGGAGACACACTACGTTTTATTGTGATTGACTGAAGTGTATTTTATTAAATTAGCTTAGTTTTAGCTCAAACGTGATTCACGTATTACGTATACAGTAGTTAATTATGAAATAAAATTTTGAAAACATGAACATTCTTATTTCCTGTCTATTTCTGACAATCAAAAACTGAAGCATGTATAGTGTTGATTGATTTAGGTGACTCTTAGCATTGTAATCTCGAATTAAGTGTTCTAAAGATTATGGACTATCCATGATCGTGGTTACACTGAGCACCGGATTTATTTGGACTTATTGGAATGAACTAGGTATAGTTTTATGTGAGTAGTATATAACATATATAGAGGTAGTCAACAGAAATTACGTTTTACTTTGATTCCATAACTTTATAAATGTTTCAATGGAACATTCTTAACTTCTTTAATTTGTTGCATGAGGCTGAGTTACAATGAGATGAGTTCTTTCCTTTTTCCACTTAATTGGTGGTATTGCTTGTTTTTATGACGAGCAGATGGGGAGCGTCATTCCTGATTTTGTGACCTTCATAGTTGACAATTTGTTGTGTAAATGAGTTTCAACTCCTATATTTATCCAGTTACTTGGTTCTTTGCTTCAATATTGTGTTGAAATGAAAGGAATCACTTCATAAGCATTTATTAATCCAGCCATTCCGGTAATTTTATAAATCAATTGTGGTGCCATAACACTTATATTACTAAACACTTATTATGATGATCCACAAGGTGATGTCTTTCTTGCGACGTACTTGGTAGGAATGCACTTAATTGTAAAATGACTTCCACCGAGTTTTACCAAAGAAGTATTAATAAGTGTGGGAAGTAAAAAATGGATATTTCCTACTACCAGTTTATTGTCTTAGTTAGGCGTCATGTGCTTGTTCACAAACATGCATTCATCTAGTCATTAAGTTTGTTTTTTATTCTGGTATCAATAGAGGAGAAACTAATCTGCATACTTCTGTTTAGGTTATCGAAGGAGCTGGACATCAAGTCTATGCACAAATGTCTGAAGAATTCAATGCTTATGTAAATATGATTGGACAACGTATTGACAATGGTGACTCATTTAATCCAGAAGTTTATAATTCAAATTTAAGCTCTATGAATACCACGTGTGTGAATGGTACTAATAAAGCCAACAGCAATATAGAATCGCATAGTAATAACCCTTCAATAAAAGGGCATAATGGTCGACTTCGCCATAAGCGTTCGTCTACTTCATCCCCTCAGGTAGATATTTCACTACCAGCTC
>JALJAT010000336.1:0-13191 GCA_034768735.1 Schistosoma mekongi | reverse complement strand
TAGAAACATTAGTTGATTTGTTAATGTTGTTTTTAGCAAAGTAGCTTTCTTAATTTAGACTATCGATGTAGTTTTGGAAGTCCATTCGGTCAACATTATGAAGGTGTCGACTGAGTGAAGTTGTTTAATGCTTAGTTGCTGTAACTTTTATATCAAAGCTGCATGTAACAATGTTATGGTTGCTACCAGGGAATTTTTTCCGGTATGCACAGCGTATGGAGAGAGGCCGTTTGTGAAAAATAAGTCTAAGATATTTTGAAGTTTAGTGGGGTCACAAACTGATTGAGTCCAACCACCGAGTTCTAGGCATTTGATAAACGAATCGTATGGTTTTGGTGCTTTAGAGGGGAACCATGAGGTTTCGGGGATGTTAAAATCTCCACGAATAAGTTTGATAGTAGACAGGAGGGGAGTAGAGAGGATGTTAATATTAAAATTTCTGTTTGCAAATCAATATTCTTTAACGGGTCGTCGTGAGGCCTGTACACGCAACCAAACAGGGTCGATGTAAACCTTGTAGGCTTCAGAATAATCCACACAGTCCTGTTACATTTGGCCCTGGAATATCATATAGGAGCGAGTTAAGCTTTGAATGGACATATATTATACGACTTCTACCATGTACATGTAATCTATCACTACAGTATAGGTTGTAGTTATCAAGAGATATATTTATGTCAGGGATGTTTGAATTAATTCATGTCCCAGCTGTCACAGTAAACGATAGTTTGCAGAGTGACGCTAGCATGATTAATTCAATCATTTTGTTACATATCAACCTAGCGTTTACTAGACTTAGGGTGGATGCGTTTCCATATAAATAAAACCGGCCAAGGGTATCGTTCATATATGAACCATAGTTAATATCAGGGGTGCAGTTTAAGTGAAATGTAGGTGGTTGTTAGTTTTCGGGCAGCACACATGATAAGTAGGATTACGACTGGATTCACTGTGGGAGCTAGTAAGTCTATTTGGACTTGTTATCCTGGGGAGTAGGGTGGGAGTTTTGACTGGCTGCGGTTGTTTGGGATTAAGGAGGTTGCACATACCATGTGGTTGGGAATGATGTCGACCAGTTGTTTTACTGGTGGTGCTACTACGTCCTGTATCCCGAAAGAATCTTGATTTCCGTCTATTAACTTATGATGACGATAACAGTTGGCATCTACGTAGTTAGGGTTGAAACCGTTCATATTTGTGTCGCCATAAGAAAGGTTTGAAAATGGTATAAGCACGTTGTTATACGTGTATGGATTAAGAGAGCCTATAATTGGTGGTTAGGTTAATGCCCAAAAATGACTTGTCCTATTTCCCAAAATACTTTTACTACAGTAGGCAGACTGTTGTGCTGGATGATGGGTGAGAGACCGTCTTTCGATACGCTGACTGTGAGATTTTAGAGGACGCGAGTATATGTGTTCTTTTATTCCACCGTCTATCCTTTATGTCATGTTTTATATCAAGTTACATGGACTGACACCTATCGTTTTCCTTGTTGTCTTGAGTACTCATGCGTTTGCTGCAAGCTAGGGTGGAGAATTTATTTAGGGAGGCTAATATAATCTTAGGGTTTTGTCTATTTGGAGTATGATCTTTAGTCTGCGTGTGGTTATTGACCAGGATCGGAATTTGTTGTTGGTTTACTTGGAGTTGTTTAGTTTTAGATCCAAGTTTAGTTATGTCATCTTTTAGAGTAACTCGCTGAAAAATGGGCTTCAGTTGGCTAAGAATATCCATATTTGAGTCGTTTAAAGGATCCGACATTGATTTCTCTGTATGAGGGCAACCTGGGGGAAGAATTATTAGTACACAAATATTTATTAGCATCCACAGGAAGGTGTTCGCCGTTTCATGATGTTCCCTCTGGAGACATACAGGTCAAAAACATCTGTTGCCCTTAATTTACCGATTAAGAGGGGTGTCAAGTAGTGATGGGTTTGCATCCTGAGGCATGTAATAAGTTTTTTCATTTTAGCAGGGGATACCTTACGTTGATTCGCACTTGTAGTGCCATTATTAGGTGTGGGTACCTCACCTCATCATGGGACGTTGGGAGGGGGTTAGTTCTTGGGTGACCCATATTTTTATAGGAGATTAATTCCTTAGCTATTTTACGTGACTCAATGAATAGTTTTACATCTCTAAAATAATTAAATTTAAATAATGGGCAATTTCGTTCATTAAACTTTTTTCAGGTTTTATGGCATGACATTGAAATTATATCATGCCACATGCTTTAAAACATGTATCCCTGATTTCTACAAGGAATTTGAGGTCGGAAACATTGTGCACCACCACATTACATGAGTAAATAACAGCTTTTACCGTTTAAGTTGCTACAAAGTCAATCAAACGCTCAGCATATGCAAAGTTCTCAGCCTTTATGTCGTTATTATGATTCTACAAATATGGTCAGCATCAATGACGAGAGCCTATGTAACTAATTAATTAAACTGTTATTTACCGCTACAGCTCACTCCTCCTCAAATCGGTTCGAGAGAACCCTAAAGATAAAATCAAATGCATCAGGTATAAGTAAACGTTGCTTTGATAGATTGCAATGTTGTGCAGCTTCATGACGTTTGAGCTTAGGTTATGGTGTCGTTGCATAAAAATTCCTTACAAAACACACTCCTCCCCAGTGCTCTTATTTCTGTTTCCAGACAGCCTGGGCAGCCGAAAATAGAAAATTTTTAGTATGTTCATTTTGTATAAAAAGTAAATTCGGCAACGTGCACAATGTTGACGACACCCACATAAATAAACGGAGTTTTGGTTTTTTAATATACGAGAAATTATTACTGTAGGCAATTTAAAAACACGTTTTTAATCAATTTCATTAAAAACTATACAATACGTTGAGAGCGGGAAAATCCGGAGAACATTATTTGTTCAGGTGATTTAGGAACCGGGTAGTTCTACCAAAACGTGTCATTATCATCATCATCAGCAGCAACGTAGAACCGGGCACAAACGCCTGTAGGTTCAAGTTGCCATACCACAATAGCACTACGAGAATATTGAGGTAACGTATAGACAGAATACAAGAGAGTAGAGTAAGTAAAGATTTCCAGAAAATAACAATAGAATTTAAGATCTAGATGAGGTTAAAGAGTAAATACACTTGCTCCACTGTGACTGGTTTTGAGCCATATCACCTAGTGTCTCTAGCCATTTGTTGCAATCATCACGCGGACCCCAACCAGGTAGTCTACATCTACCTACATGGCTTAGGCCAGTAGTCAAGGACTTCATGGACTGATGCCATGTTTTGGTTTGGCCGCCCCTAACCTTCTTCCATCCTACTTCAGCCCTAGCTAACATGGCGCGACGGGGTAGACGGTAAATCGGGCATGTGCAATACATGTCCCAACCATCTCAGTCGATGAAGGTTAATGACCTCTTCGACTGATTTACCGTGTTTCCCATGAACCTTTTGTCTAACCTCACTATTACTAGTCCGGTTATTCCATGGTATACGAGCGATGTTCCGAAGATTCCTATGGTCAAATATCTGAAGACGACGCATATCTTGAGTTTTCATGGCCCACGTTTCGCAGCCATATGTTAAGATGGCGCGGATTGCTGCGCAGTACACCCGGCCTTTCGTTGAGACACGGATATCTCGCCTGCGCCACAAGTGCCGTAGATTGGCAAATGCCAATCGAGCTTTCTGGATCTGCGCTGAGATTTCGTCAGACACCGACCCACCAGGGGTAATGAGACTTCCGAGATAAGTGAAGTGATCAACGCATTCAATTACTTCACTCCCTATAACTAATTTAGGGGAAGAAGCAGGCCAGTCCTGGAGTAACATTTTGCATTTGGGAGGGGAGAAGCGCATCCCAAATATGCCTGCATTGTTACTCAACGTGTTCAAGAGACCTTGAATGCTGTGTGCATCTTCACCAAATATGACTATATCAACTGCATATTTTAAGTCGACAAGAGAGCCTCCTGGAAGGAGATTAATACCAGAGGACTTAAAAGAAGTGAGAGAGATTTCTAACAGTACATCTATGATGAAATTAAATAAAAATGGGGATAAGGGGCAACCCTGACGGACCCCAGTTGAGGATGAAGTTTCTCGTGACAATTCGCCATAAGCTCTGACTCGACCAGTGGTGACCGAGTAGAGAGCCTTTATAAGGTTAATGTACTTTTGAGGTACGCCTTTTAATGACAAACATTGCCACAAGACTTCACGGTCAACAGAGTCGAACGCTGCTTTCAAGTCAAGAAATACAACTATAGTTGGGCGTTGGTACATATGTCTGTGTTCGAGGACCTGGCGCAGGGTGAATATGTGATCAATGCAACCCCGGCCAGGTCTGAAACCAGCCTGGTTTTCTCGAGTCTGTTGTTCCCTAGTGTTAGTTAAACGTCGGATGATTATAGTGGCTAATATTTTAGATACTATATTAGTCAAACTGATTCCTCCGTGGTTATCATAAAAGGATTTCTGTCCCTTTTTGTAGATTGGAAAGATCAGCCATCGATCGAGACCAGTCCGATGGGATGGTGTTTAGTTCCCAGACTTTGGCTAGTATATCAGTCAACCTGTACGCTAAAACTAGACCACCATCCTTGAAGATATCGGTAGACAACATATCAGGTCCTGCTGCTTTCCCTCGTTTCAATTTACTTATGACGTTTTCAACTTCACTGAGAGTTGGGGGAATTGTGTCGGTTTTCTATTCAGGTAGCTTGGAGATTGTGGGCAAGCTAAAAGTGGCTGGAGGCCAGTTGAACTGTTCCTGAAAGTGTTCTGCCCAGCGTTCTAATCTTCTAGATTGAGAGTAGATCAACGACCCATCTTTTTCAGAGATGATTTCACTAACTGCCGATTTTTTGTTACCGGTGTCCCTAATAAGTCGGAACAGCTGTCTACTATTGCCTGCCGCTGCCGATGCTTCTATCGCTTTTGCTTTTGTTGCCCACCACTGTTCACGATCCATACGCAGACTTTTTGTCAGTCTACGTTTCAATTGTCGTCGCTCTTCATCATACTCCGAGCCTGCTGGAATGAGTTTTCGAGCCTCCATCAGTTCCCTAGAAGTTCTAGAGATCCAATGGTCTTTCATAACCATTGGATTGGGGTTAGATACTGATAGCGCTGCTGCGTATACACCTGCTTTAAAATCATTCCAAGCTACTTCGGGGGAAACCTGTTGGTCATGGGCGAGTAAATGCTTAGCCAAGCCATTCCTAAATGCAATCTTAGCGTTCTCGCTCTCATAGTGATATCTAAAGGGTTTGCCCGATGTAACCTTTCTGCGACCAGTAAAACGCATATAGATACGTGCTCTCACTAGGGCATGGTCAGAGTCTAGGCACGTGCCCCAGAAAGAGCGGCAGTCCTCTATACAACCTCTCCAACGGTAGCTGATGCCGATGTGATCAATTTGTGTCCATCGTTGTGTAGATGTTGGAGGTGGCCAGGTTAAACAGTGTCTCGCCTTATGCTTAAAGTTTGTGCTAGCTAAGAATAAACGGTAGTCTGAACATAACTGCAACAGACGATCTCCGTTGTCTGTTCTCTTGGCTGGGATGCCGAGTAACCCACCTAGGTGCTTTTCAGCCTGATTTAGTCTACCTACTTGGGCATTAAAATCTTCTGCAATAATTACTATGTCTGAGTGCTTAGCTTTCTGAAGGAGGCTAGAGAACTTCATATAGAAGTCGTCTTTCACTTCATCTGTGCTGCAATCAGTGGGGGCATAAGCAGAGACGACAAAAAGGCATCGGCGTGTGTCCCTATCTTTCCGAGTTCGTACTGAGCCATTTAGACGGACAGCACATAGACGACTGTCTACAGGAATCCACTCGAGAAGAGCCTGTTCTGCACGTACGCTTAGTGCTATACCTACACCAGCGAGGCCACGTGAGCTAGCTGTAGGGTCTCCAGATAAACGAAGAGTGAAGTGTGCAGTTCCATTGCATTGACTAGGTGAGGTCAAACAGATGACCATGCTGGGATCCTGTATGCGTGTTTCGGAGACACAGCATACATCAATTGCAAGAGATTCTAATGTTTTAGCTAAGGCAGCCTGTTGACCGATTTGACACAGCGTACGCACATTAAAAGCTCCAACATGAAGTTTAGAGCGTGGCTTCAGGAGACCTGGTATGATAATTTGGGAACCCGGGTAACCAGTAAAAGTGGCGCGCATAGAAACTGTAGGAGAAGAAGTGTTATAAGAAGAGACCAGAGATGGAGAACGAGTTTGATCATGAACAAGGTGAACTCGAGTGCTAATAGCGGTATGAGGGCGGTTGTCACTTCCCGGTTGCCCACACCGTGGAAGGGTCATTCTTGAGGAACCTGAAAGAAAAAGAAGATTAGGGTAGGTCGTGATGACCTGAGAGTGTGACCGTAGTGCCCAGGGGACAGCTGTTTGGGGTCGGTCAAGTATATTAATTGTTGCTCTGGTTGTCAGAAGGGGAGGCATCGGCCTCATGGCTTCCGAAGGAGCTCGGCTTTCACCATGAAGCGTCATATTAGTCCTTCCAACTTCCAGAGAAGAGTTAGAATGGTTATAAAGATTTTTATTCGTAAGCTGTTTTTTAGCATGGTAGTTGTTTTACGGGATGGGGTTGCTAACCCCATGCCCAACCCTCCTTTTTTATCCGGGCTTGGGACCTGCAGAAACCCTGTGGGGGCTCCAGGAGGAGTTACCAAAACGTGCAGCACTCTGCGTTGCGGAGTTCGTTAAAGTTTCTTTTTGTTAGTTTGACATTGATTAAGGCCTAGTGACTTCACAGCAACAAGTTTCAGGAGAGGGGAAAGTTGTGGCGAAATCGGGGCTGATACGTTTGCCTTCTAGATAAAGTATTTTAAGGCGGTCGATGCTAACGTTCCCCTCCTGGCCCTTTTTCGTTGGCAACTTAGTACTTTGATTCTCTCCAAACTTTTGCATTACCCTTCGTAAGTTATGTCGAGTGGTCTACTTAGAGAGAATCACTATTTACAAGTAGATGTGCATTGTATTTTAAAGCAGGCTGGATGATGACGTTTGTTGATTACTGTCAAGTTTAAACCGGTTTAACTGAATGCATAGCATTTGTAAGCCGGTTCATGTAATAGTTAAAATCCAGGTTTGTTGCAGTGAGAGTAGTTTCCACGGATTCACCTAGGAGTCAATGTGTGGTTTCTTAGATCAATTCTGCTACACTGCACTCAGTGTCTGATTTTATAATGTTGCGGATTTCTAGTAAAACTAATAGTCGGGCGTCGGCCCACTAAGGACAGTTCGTGGCTGAATCTGTTACTTCCAGTTGTCGATGAAATCTTTCAACCAAACTGCTGTATTGTGGATGGTAAGCAATTGTTCGAATGTGCGTAGATCCAAGGAGTTTGATCAGAGAGTAGAACAATCCAGATTCGAACTGACGTCCACGGTCTGTCATTATTGTAGATGAACGACCAAAGTTTGCTACTCAGAGTTAAACACAGGCGCAAACAACCGTCTCGTTAGCGATGTTTTTGAGTGTAACTGCTTCTGATCAGTGCGTGAGTCGGTACTACGCATGTTAGAATATAGGAAAATCCGTTTGGTTCCTGCAAAGGTCCTACTAAATCAAGGCGAACGTGGTCGGGTCACGAGTCGGGAATTCGGAAAGTGTTAGGGGGGGCATTTCATATAATGGATCACTCTGTTCTTTTGACAGGCAACGCAGGAGCGTATTAAACACATGATGTCCTTGATTTTTTTCAGCCAGCAAACACTCTGTGTATAATCAGCTTAGTATTAACACGAACTCCGGAATGAGAGTCCGTGTAATGGGTTAGAGATTTATTTATTTATTTTAATCACATACTACTCATTTACAACAACCGTTGTGAAGAAACCATTTTGGGCTTCATCAGTTGAGTATAATAATTCAATAAATCAAATTAGCGAAGTAGTATTAAGAGTATAAACGCTAATGTAATGTAGGACGTGTAAATAAAAAAGAAAATAAACGAAAAAAACGAAAATGAAAAAAAAGAAGAAAAAGAAAAAAATAAGAATAATTCTAAAGATTTCAATGCGTAGTCGTAGCTTAGACTTTGCATAAATACGTTTGTTAGCCAACTAATAAACCCAATATAATTAAAAGGTCAAGTTGTAATCAAAAATTTAGAATCGGTTTAAGTGATGACAGATATAATCAGCTTAGTATTAACACGAACCTCCGGAATGAGAGTCCGTGTAAGGGTTAGAGATTTATTTATTTATTTTAATCACATACTACTCATTTACAACAACCGTTGTGAAGAAACCATTTTGGGCTTCATCAGTTGAGTATAATAATTCAATAAATCAAATTAGCGAAGTAGTATTAAGAGTATAAACGCTAATGTAATGTAGGACGTGTAAATAAAAAGAAAAAAATAACGAAAAAACGAAAATGAAAAAAAGAAGAAAAAGAAAAAATAAAGAATAATTCTAAAGATTTCAATGCGTAGTCGTAGCTTAGACTTTGCATAAATACGTTTGTTAGCCAACTAATAAACCCAATATAATTAAAAGGTCAAGTTGTAATCAAAATTTAGAATCGGTTTATAAGTGATGACAGAAGACAGATAATAGTAATAATAATAAAGTACATTGGAACAGAGCGAAAATATGCACTAATAACCACGTAAAATTTATAGAGAACTATAGTAATGGAGAGATCAAACAGTGCAATTAACAGTGTGGTGAAATTGTGTATTGTCACTCAGGTGGTATTGGAAGGGTGAATAATAATAATAATAATAGTAATAGTAATAATAAAGTAGACAGATAATAATAATGTTATTAACAATGGTAATAATAAAGTAGACAGATAATAATTATAATACTAATAATAAAGTAGATTGGGACACAGTGAAAGTATGCACTATTAACCATGTAAAATACATAGAGAGTTATGTTAATGGAGAGGTCATACAGTGCAATTAAGAGTGTGATGAAATTGTGAATTTTCACTCAAGTGATATTAAAGGGGTGAAATTTCTGAATAAATAAGTGTGCTTGTGTGTGTGTGTACGTGAATAAGTATATGGTGTTGAAAATCATTGGATAATTACAGTATGAAATCAATGTGTATAGGATTATTAGACAACTATTGAACCCAACATAATTAAAAGGTCAAATTGTTATCGAAGTAGTGAATTGGTGTATAATTGATGATAGAAGATGGATAAGATTAATTGTCGGTGTAATCAAATTATCAGTTTTCGCATAAGTGAATTAAGGTGTATGCGTGTAGATTGGAACAATATGAAAATATGCATTATTAATTATGAGTCCTTAGGCATATGGTGTATTATGAATATATTTGATAAATTTTAAAACTGTTTATACGGAGCTGGGACCATGTTTATATATATGATCAGTTATTTTAGGGTAGTTGAGGAGGTTACATAGACCTTCACCTGAGAGGTATTCTTGAAGTAATGTTTTGAACGCGGCTAACGACTTGCTGCAGCGAATATGCTTGGGAAGTTTATTCCATAGAGTCGCATATCTCACTGTGATAAAGCTCTGGCGTAGCTGAGTGCGACATCGCTGGATAGTAATAGTATTTTCCTTATGTGCGGAGGCGTAGAGGATGGGCTGTGATGTCGACGCGTAAGTTGCGCCACTAATAAGGCGGTATATGAGAGTAAGGTTTAGTTTTAAGCGTCGGAGCCAAAGGAGTTCTAGCTTTAGTTTATCGCATAGTTGGCGATAAGTTTGTGTACTGTAGTCACCTAATAAGCTCTTAGTAAATGTTCGTTGAATTAGCTCGATTTTCATCAAATCTAAGCGTTTACAGTTGCTGTAGAGTAGACAACCGTAGTCTAATATTGGACGAACACACTTTGTGTATAGTAATATTTTCGAGTGTAAATTGAGAAAATTTTTTCTTATAAACCCAGTTAACTTCCTCGCTTTGGAAGCTTGAAATGCAACATGCTCCGAGAAGTTAATGTTATCAGTATATCTTAGCCCCAAATCTTGAACGACGCTTAGAGGTTTTATTTGCACTTCGCATAGGTGGAGGCTGAGGTTCCATCTGCGACCAGTAGAAACATATCCACTTTTGTGCACGTTTAGGGGGAAATGCCATATTTTGGTCCATTCTGATAAGTTATCAATTTCCTTTTGTATTATTTTAGTAATAGTGTTTTCATTTGTAGTGGGTGGGGAAAAATAGGCAACCTTTAGATCATCTGCAAAGAGGAAGATTTTACCATGCACAAATTGCTGGCACACATTGTTGATGAAGAGAAGAAAGAGCAGTGGTCCAATTACGCTTCCTTGTACAACTCCGCTAGATACATTTACTGGCTTTGAGTAGCTGGAGCCGATTCTTACAATTTGGCGGCGCCCTGTGAGGAATGATTTAAACCAACTTAGTAGTGGATTTCGTATGCCATAGGAGTGTAGTTTTGAGAGGAGAAGGTTGTGGGGGACACAATCAAATGCTTTACTGAGGTCAAAATATAGTACAATAATTGAGAAACCTTTATCTCTTCCAAGTGTTATATAATCAAAAAATTCCAAGTGGGATGTAGCACAAGAGCGTTTTTCCATGAACCCATGTTGAGATGGATTGATCAGATTTTCCGAAAGTAAGAATGATGACAACTGTTTATGCATGACTTTCTCCATGATTCTGGACAGCACGGATGTCGTATTAATTGGCCTGTAATTTTCTATAACGTTGCGTGATCCATTTTTGAATCGCGGAGTTATGAACGATGTTTTCCATATGGCTGGATAATGCCCTTTGTCCATAGATAAAGTAAAAAGTTTCAGGCAGAGAAGTGGTAAATCTCTTCCACCATATTTCATGAGGGAAGCTGGAATGCCATCAGGCCCATTATCATTAGATTTTTTTAGCGTGGCTATGGCTCTCTCTATATTTGTGCTTGTAAATTCAACTGTAGAGAGACACTTAGATGTCATCATGGATACGGGGTTTGCGGTGGCTCCAGGTTCTGTGGAACAGCATGAGGAGAAGTAGCTACTAAATTGTTCGCTAATGGAAGCTGGGTCGTCGTCGATACCGTCTTTTGTGATGAATAGTGTGGGAGGTTTATTAGATTTTGAATCAAGGCAAGATTTGAATAGCTTGATCATTGAGGAATTTGGGTTGATACTATTCAGTGCTGTTGTTTCCATATTGAGTAAGTATTTGTGCTGGGCACTGTCGAGATTTTCGACTATTTTGAATACATTATATAATGCGGTTATGTCATGATGCTTATAGTATCGAAGCCTCAGGTGCCTCAATTTTCTCCTAAGACATTTCGGGATATGCGAGCGTGCATTGTTAATATCAGACACTCGTTCTACGTATGGGGCTATGTAGTCTAAGCAACTGACCAGATTGCTGTAGAAGACTGAGATGGCTGTGTCGATGTTTCCAGTAGTGAGATAAGAGTCCCATCTTATGCATCGAATGAGTGCCTCGATATGCTTCCACGTTTCATTGGTGTACCTTCGATATTTGTATTTTTTAAGTCCATTCGGGTTGAGATTATTTGTGGGTTGGTAATTAAACGTGCTTATTACTACTTTATGGTCGCTATTGTGAAATTCCGAGCTGACATTAACTGAGGTTGGGTTAAAGTTAATAGCAAAAAGGAGGTCAAGGGTATTGTTGCCCCTAGTTGGGATTTTAACATGTTGTGTCCATCCACTGAATTCTGTCATCACTATCAATTTTGAGAATCGTTGTGAAGTGTGTGGCGACACCCAGTCGATGTTCGGCAAATTAAAGTCTCCACTGATTAGTATGGATACGTGGGGTTGCTGTGAGGCCAGGAAGAACAGAGTGCTTAGATTTTTGTCATAGATGCTGTCTGCGTTGGGTGGTCTGTATATACATCCTACAAGTAGGTACTTTTGATAGCCAATGGCTATACTTACCCATGTTGAATCCCCTGTGTCACCTAGTTGTTCGTTATTGAACCTACAGGCCTTCAGATCGGAACGCGTGTAGATTATGGTGCCACCTCCACTAGTGTTTTGCCTATCAGTTCGGAAGAGGGTATACTTATCGGTATTAATTGTGTCGTCTAATATAGTTGGTTTACACCAAGTTTCGGTAATCAATACCACACTGGGTTTAGTAATGATCATAATAGATTTGAGGTAATTGATTTTGTTTATAAGTGACCTAGCATTAATTGAGACGACGAGCAACTGTGACCTTTCGTGATGTGTAAGGTCCTGCAACAGAACACGTGTTTTGAACGAGTTGGGTGTCATAGCATTAATTGAGATGAATGACTTTGAACTGTCATCGGGTTGGGTACCTGATGTTTTAATCGATACGGCCAGTCGGTTTATTGATAGGTTGGCTGATGTTTGTGTCTGCGAGTGGATCTTTGATGGTGTATCTTGGGTTGTCTCGTCTATCAAAGTTGCGTCTGGAGTAGTAGGGTAGCTGCAAGCAGTGGAAGCAGTTTCATAATATTTGTAGTGAATCCTAGTGTGGATGAGGTTGCCGGTTGGGGAACCGGCATGATTGCAGAAAAATGGTTCTGTCTCATACGGTTTATTTGGCCGGCCGAGCAGAGTTCAGGTATGTGTGGGGCAGGCCCAAGAATGCCCTCACACCTGCGAGGACAGTTTATCAATGTTGTATAGTCGAAGTTATGTATATTTTGTGTTATAGAGGTTTTTCTGGAGGGTGCGTTTTCTTTACTTGTCTATGGATGTTGTGATGATATTTGGGAAGCCTGTGGCTTACCATTTATTGTTTGCGTTGACAACTCTTGAGGATGATTGGGTGGGCTGCACATGTGGGGGAATCACAAAGTATAGTGTTCCTACCGTCTACAATAATTTTTGTTTAGAGTTCAAGCGTTGTTATGTATAACTCGTGATGAAGATAGTTGTCTTTATGTTTAAATCAAGCTAGTTTAATAAGGTCGGTTCTTTAGATATGATTCAAGGAACGTATTATGGGCAAGGCATCGGCAACTACATTATTAGCTCAAAATATATATAGTATGTCAATAGAGAACTGGAAAACGTAGTCTAATTGCCGAGACTCGAGAGATCACTTGACAGAAGATTGATTTATAGAAAATATCAATGGTTTATGATTGTTGAATATAGTAAAATCTCGGCCTTCAATAGAAAGTTGAAAATGCCGAGGGCAAAAAATGTTGACATCAAGCAGCCTTTTCTGTCGCCGGACTTCACTTTGAATTAATTTGTG
>JALJAT010000335.1:0-19534 GCA_034768735.1 Schistosoma mekongi | reverse complement strand
TCCTCATCCATGGATATTCCCTGTTTACTTGTGCTATGTGGGTTTAACCTCTAAAGATATCCAGAAAGTAATACACTTGAAACGTGGCCGTATTCAGAGTAAACTGTTTGACAAACTATATAACCTGTTCTCGATTTCATATAGTCGACTATCCACTTTTGTAAGAATTTGGCGAGACTTAAATCAAAATAGAATGAACGAACTCAGGCTTCAATAAGAGAAAAAATCAAACACGTCCAAGAACGAGTAGGTATATATAGTTTTCAAGTGACCTGAGATCGCTAGCTTGATATATGTATTCCAAGGTTAGGAAGTTGTGGGATTGGCCTACAGGATATTGCATATCAATCAATCAGTGCCTGTTACCTCACGTAGAGCATATGCCGACGACCAGTATTCTCCAACCAACTTTGTCTTGGGCTTTCCTTTACAGCCCTTCCCAAGTGCTAGTCATCCTTTTCATGCCTACCACCGATCCCTGGCTTCAATGTGTTCTTTGGTTTTCCTCTTTTCCTTTGACCTTGAGGATTCCAAGTTAGTGTTAGTCTTGTGACACAGTTTGATAAATTTCGCAATGTAAATAAAATCCAGCTCCAACGTCTTTTTTAATTCCTTCCTCCACTGGAGATTGATTTGTTTTCTGCTACAATAGATTGTTCTTGGTGTTATCTAGCCAACGCAGACATTTGTTTATTAGTACTTGTATCGTTTCGATGATGCTTTTTGTAGTTCTCAAAGTTTCAGACCCAAACAACTGAACTGTTTTCACATTTGTATTGAAAACTTTGATCTTAATTTTGACTGGCAATTAGTCAGAGCTCCGAAGGATTTTTAGTTTTAGAAATGGGTATAATACAAATGTAACCCAAAATTAACCTCTACAAAGCAGGAAATTTATAGAACGCCTTCAGCGTTCTTCAGAAGTCAGTAGAGACTAACTCCAGGTTATCCCTGAATCTCTAGTGAGAAATCGTAACTGACGGAGTTATGGCTTATCAGGAGTAAGATAGTTATCACTAATGCCATTGTATATTGTATATTCTCCGTTTTACCAAAAATTGATGCAAGTAGGAATTCTGCCATTGGGTTCCGGCCGAGTGGTTCAGAGTGTCATGTTCGTGCCAACCTGGAGTGTCTAGGGCAGAATCTAGGGTGCGTACTTCTAAGGTGTCTCATACTATGCAAAACAATGTATCCAGTGCTTCATAGTTTTCAGCGGCACCCTATCAACCCCAGACTGTGACTAATAAGGTCAGCTAAAATTCGATACCAATCTTCACATACAGCCTTAAATCAATTACTATGCTTTAGTGTCTGCTGGAAACGTGTAGTCGATAATGTGAAATAAAAATTCTGTAGTGGCTAACCAAAGCAATTTATAATCTAAAATGTCTAAGATTGGATGTATTTTCTTTGAGAAACTGAAGTTGTAATTTGATTTTCCCAGACTTACATTTCAATTCCATCGGTTATTCTCTCAGTACAGATCCTACGGAAGACCAAACTTAAGCTAACAAAACACTGTAAATTGATTGCAGCATTGAATATCAGTTACGAACATACTTTTCGTCCGAATACTTTAGTTGATGTTTTGTCCACGAAGGCCTGTCGTTATGTGAAACAGAAGCTGATAGTCAATTTCTGCTCATTTTGAACTACACAAAACCCGTTTGACCCCAAGGTAAGGGGACCTGAAATAAGTGCTGTTACAACAAGCCGCCATATCTCCTAACTTAAATTGCTTTAAACATCGAGATATTTTTACATACTACATTATTTTTTGGGATTCATTCAATCTTAGTCTCACTTGTACTACAGATTGTTTGGTAACTAACTCAGACAGTCATACATTTTTAAGCTTACACCTGGATACAGCAGACGTACATGACATGGATAAAGATCTTATATGTGCCCCTCCCCTCCCACAACTCACACATTATTTCGAAACGTTTTACATATTAATGCAAGCTCACTTTTCCATAATGGATTGACAATAAGAACCATGACCACATTACCTGGGCCTTGTTTCATACTTGTTACAGGGTAGTGGTATTCAGCATTTATAGATCGCATTGTACTGTACAAAGTTGAATATCTACATCTTCCGTTGTAATGTAATCTTACTCTGTTTAAGATATGTGTAAGACCTATACTCGAGTACTGCTCATTTATCTGTTCGAGCAAGAATATCATAGATGGAAAACGCGTAGAAAGTGTACAAAGAAGTTTCACACGTCGAATTCTGGCAACTAACGTTAACACGGACTACACGACTATATGTGAAACACTCTCTTTAGAACCCCTGTGTCGTCGCCGACTACGACATAATATTCTTCTATAAAGTAATCAACGGAATATCATTCTCGCCTTTCTCTCCCACGTAGAACCAAATGCCTAGGTACGATCTTCGGAACTACGAGGCAACATTACTCATCGATAAATACCAAACACAACATCGCAGTAAGTTCTTTATCGTATTCTACAGTAAACTTTGGAATAAACTACTACAAAATATCCGCACTACTAAATCTATCCTAATATTCAAACAACTGACCACTTCATATCTAGAATCGAAAGACTTGTAATAAACCTTCGACGACTTACCACTAAACTTCGAATCAATAAGCAATGGCTTATTCGGGCACTAAGACTGCAAACACCATAATCATGTACTCTGTAGTGAAAAAAACCCAAAAAGAAGATTCTAGTTTGAAACTGTTTACTTTGATACCACTAATTATATTTAGTTTTATTTTCTTCCTATCTCATAATCTATGTCACCGTCTTCCCGAGTTTATGGTCTGGACGTGTAAGGAATTGATCTCCTTTAAACAACTTATTACAAACGCTGGCTTGGAACGTAATCAATGCAACGACAACATACCGCTCAAGACCAGCCCACACAAATTGGCTGCCTCAACCAAATCTCAGAATACCAGCCTTATCCCGTCTCTGGATAGTCCCCATGGTTCTTCCTGCTCTCTCGCAGCTATTTCTTGAAATTACAGCACTAAGGACAGAAAGCGCGCGGTTATTTACTGGAAGTGTTCTGTAATACGAAATATACCTCTAATACTGCAGTACTGTAAACTGTGAAGCTTGCTACCGTTGGCTTCCTAATTAATTAATATTTTCATATATCGTCAATTCCATAACAGTAACTCTACTAAAACCCTGTTACAAACAAGCCATATCATTCTGATTATGCCTGTAAACTGGTATGTTTTCATGTACAAAATGCTACTGAAGAATAAAGTATTATTATTATTAACCTCTCGAAATCGTGACACAAATCTATCCCGCCATTCTCCTTTTTCACAAGGTCGCCCCAAGTTCATGTCTGTTATGGATGCTACATAAATGCCAATTTAAAACAACTTTTACTATTCCACTATCTCTGTGCATTATAGTATGACAAGTTTGTGAGACGATTAAACCCTTTTACCGTCTGATGTATTTTGTGATCGTTCTTGTAAACATGGTATGCTCTTGATATCAGGAAGTAAACTATTATTATTATTGTTATTACTATTATTTACTAACCATCTACAAATTAGGCACTTAGGACTGCAAACAGTGGAGAGCATAAACGTGGTAGTGGTTGTTTAATATATGCTAATGCTTGCTTTCTGACCAATGAAGTTAATGACAAAACTCCTAGTAAAATTCCTGTGTAGGTCTGGATTTCTACTGACACTTGGAGCCTTATTTTTATTTTAGCACGCATAAAAGAACAATTAGCACTTTGACTACTCTCGGAAAACTTATTACTAATGCTTTTACAAATATTTCTGCCCGAAGTTTTGATGCAAAATCCATATTAGGTGACTTGAACATCTATAAGATAAGCTGGGATGTTGGTTGAAGTCAGTTATATGTCTAGGAAAGTTTTATTACAGTGTCAAATATACACTGTTTGACACAGTGTTCGTACTCCCACTAGACATGACAACATGCAGCAGAAGGCTTGCTTTTCGAAGACTGTAGCTTTTTCACACGTGGTTTGTATACTTTAATCTTTTGACAACCATAGTACTTTAAAACATTGCATCTTATTAAATACATATTGTATGTTACGTCATTCCAAGATGGCAAAATAAATAAACGTATAAGCTGTGACAAACGATCACGAAATAGTCCAATCAATCCATCTAAGAGGACAAAACCGATGTCCAATGTTCTCAGTGATAAATAAATAAATAGATTTTATTCTCATGTATCATTGTGTACATGAGGGCATGACAGTTTACAGGCATGATCAGAATGATATGAGTTTACATTTATGCAGATATTTTGACAGTGTCATAACATAAAATCAGTTGAATTGGAAACCAAAACATTCGCAACAATGTTTATAGTACTAGGACTCAAAATATATGCAATGTAGCACGGTTCATAAATTACAAAGAGATGCGTGCTCCATGACCAGAGCGTTACAATCTCAAAAAAATACTGCTGAGGTTGCGGAATGGACGAAATGCAGGATAAGACATGGAGTACTCAGTAGTCATATTTCTGGTTCGGCGGATATCTATCGTGAGGTATTGAAGTCTGCATGGTTGATATTCGGGTAAGAGGGATTTTGATAGTCATTGATGGGGGGTTCGCACCATAATAATGCATTGATTAATTGCAAGACCAACGACATCAAAGTTCGCCAGATTTACGCGTTGTAGTACAGTGCATTTTTTTTACAAACAAACGCGCGCTTTCGTCTCTTGCGCTGCGACTTCTAGAGCCGGCTCGGAGTGAGCAGAACGGACCACACAGTATATCCAGATTCGAGGTAAGGCGAATAATATTTAGAACAATGGATAAGGACTCCAACATTGCACAAATATAGAAGGTATTCTTCCGTAGCGATGGAATCTGTGCGGGTTGATATTATAAGTAATTTGCTGTAATGGAGACCTATTACTGATGAGAGCTTGTCACAAGCTCAGGGAAATAATATACAGGAACATACAAAATAGAAGAAAAAAAAGCAAATGAAGTTAGCTAGTAGTTGTGATACAAACAGTTTTAAATGCAAAATATTCTTTATTTTTTGTTATTTTGCCAACTACAATGTTCGTGTTTAGTGCTTAAAGGTTGAGAAACCTATGAACCATCATTGCTTACCTTGGGGTTGTGGTAAGTCTTGGAGTATTCGGTACCGAACTTTAGTTTTATTGTTTCGTGTATTGCTCATGTTATCTATAGATAATAATTACTACAGTCTACATTCTCTTGTCACACATTAAGAGGACCGAGTACTTCGCACGTTATGCTAGAATTTGAGTATATCGGTAGTTTGTTTAGCGCCTTATAGTCACTAAATAGTTGGTTTATTGCTCGTATAAAGTGATCTATGCTATCTAGTGTGCGGATTTCTGCTGGCAAACTATTCCATATGGCAGTGAATTTATGCACGAAAAAGTTAGATCGTATTTTAGTCTTACAGTGTTCCACCCACACTGTACCTGTATGGTTTCTGAGACCGTAATTAGGTGCTTCGACAAATCTTAATATAGGGTCGGGGGAGTATGCTAAACGGTGTAAAACTTTGAAATAGAATGTCAGATTGAGCTTAGCTCGTCTTTTCCAAAGTTGTTCTAGGCCCAATGTATCGCACCGTGTAGTGTAATTTAATCCACAATCCATCCCCAGTGTCTTTTTTGTGAAGTATCTCTGTACACCTTCTATCTTTGGCTTATCACTTATTCGGCGGCTGCTGAGTATGAGTGGGCAGTATTCAAGTAGCGGGCGTACACAGACCTTGTATAATACCAATCTAGACTCACGTTGGTAGAAATTGCGGATAATACAACCCATAAGTCTGCGCGCCTTTGAGGTGACAGATATTGTTTGTTCCTTGAATGTAAGATCCGTATTGTATCTTAAGCCTAGGTCCAGAATCGTCATACATTCGGAGATTTGTTCCCCATCTACTACAAAGTGTAGGTTGAGGTTGCGACACCCAATGCTAATCCAACCACATTTCTTAGCGTTAAAGTGAAGTTGGTGTTCTTTGCACCAAGCAGTGACTTCGTCCAGCTCTTGCTGTACGATCTTAACAGTGTTGTGTAGCTCATTTATGTTGCTTGAGTAGACAACTTTCAAGTCATCTGCGTATAGGAAGGTTTTCCCAACGTTAAAACAGCTACTGATACAGTTAATATATATTGTAAACATGAGAGGCCCTAGTACGCTTCCCTGTATAACCCCACTGGTTACTCGCTTAGGAGATGATTGTGCTGAGTTTACTTTTGTTGTCTGAAATCGACTAGTTAAGAATGATTTAAGCCAGCTCAGCAAAGGGTTTCGAATCCCTATGGAGTATAATTTCTCATAGAGTATACTGTGTGGTGCTTTGTCAAAAGCCTTAGATATATCGAAGTACAGGACTAGAACTACTTTGCGTAAGTCGCGGCAAAATGTAATGTGATTAAAGAAGTCTAAGTGACAGGTTAAACACGATCGACTCCCTATAAAACCATGTTGTGATTTAGATATTTGGCTTTGTGCTAGTAAGTATTCTGAGATGCCATTTTTTATTACTTATTTATTTATTTTAATCACATACTACTCATTTACAATAAGCGTTGTGAAGAAACCATTTTGGGCTTCATCAGTTGAGTATAATAATTCAATAAATCAAATTAGCGGAGTAGTATTAAGAGTATAAACGCTAATGTAATGTAGGACGTGTAAATAAAAAAAGAAAAAAGAAAAATAAAGAATAATCCTAAAGAGTTCAATGCGTAGTCGTAGCTTAGACTTTGCATAAATAGGTTTGTCGGCCAACTAATAAACCCAATATAATTAAAAGGTGAAGTTGTATTTTCTCCATGATTCGTGAAAGAACAGAAGTAATATTCATAGGCCTATAATTACTTGCACAAGCTCTATCACCGGCCTTATATTTGGGGATAATGTAGCTAGTTTCCAAATGTTTGGGTATTCACCTGTGTCTAGCGACAAGGTAAACAATTTAAGGAGTAGAAGTGGCATATCCTCGCCACATCCTTTGAGGAAGACTGATGGGAGACCGTCGGTTCCTGAACCTTTTGTAGACCTAAGGTTTCTGATAGCTTCAGCTATGCATTTAGCGCTGAAAGGTATTTTGGACAATGTACTGTCTACAAGCACCTTGCGCATATAATTTGTAGGTAGTTTGGCCTCAAAGTTGCTAAACAAGTTATTGAAAATTTCACATATTGCTCTAGGGTCGTTGTATACCTTGCCGTCTTGGACCAAAAATGGGATGTCTGTTGGGGTGCGTGTACGTTTATTAAGGAGTGCTGTCAGACTATTCGTTTTAGTACCGCTTTTAAGCGCAACAAGCTCTTCGTTCCTTTTGCCTCGATCAAGAGATATCCTAGCAGATTCTAGGGTTTCCCAGATTAGGTGTAAACATGAAAAATCATAAGAAGAGAAATATAAATTTGAAAGCTTTCTGAGTTTTGCTCGGTGTTTACGAGGGAGAAATGATGACTTATTCCTAGATGGCAAGCATATTGTTTTGGGGGCTATAGTATCTAAGCATGATAGAATTGTCGTGTAAAAAATTGTTAAAGAGTCTTGAAGTGAGTCAGTAGTAAAGAAGCCGTTCCATTCTGAGTATTTAATGAGTCTTGCTAGAAGCTCCCAGTCTGTATTCCTAAAGCACCGGGTATCTGTGTCACATCGGTACTGTTTGTGTGTTGTTTTCAGTGAGCGATTCGGCAGAGAACAAAAAACCACTCTGTGGTCGCTAGTAGACCATTCTTCACCGACTTGAGTCGTGATGGGTATGATACTGTGGCAAAATATCAGATCCAGGATATTGTTACCGCGTGTAGGTTGTGTGACATACTGCTTCCAACCATATAAATCTATGGCAGTAATTATGTCGTCATGTCGCTGTGGGCCACTGCTTGTCTTCCAGTTGATGTGTGGCAGATTAAAATCTCCCGCAATCACTTTATAATCAGCATCTGTGGTTGAGGCCCGTGCACAGTGCTGCACAGTGCTGCGTCTGTTTCTGGACGTGAGCAGGGTGCTCTGTACACACAGCCTACAAGCATCTTATAATTAGTGCCACATACCATGAGGCAAAGTGAGTCAGGGACTGTACTTAATGTTAGTTCTTCTACTTTTGTCACCAGGGCGTGACTATGAATGTATATTATGCAACCTCCCCCTCTTCGATTGTCTCGGCTAGTGCGATGCAAGGAATAACCATCTATATTTATGTCAGCATCCGGTACTGAAGAGGGGCACCATGTTTCTGTTACCAATATAGCTGATGGCTTAGTGATAAGAAGTGTTGTTCTGAGGTCTGACATTTGTAGTTGTCAAGTACCGAACGAACATTGATGAGCACAATCGGTAGAAAGGTCTGTGTTCACGTAGGTTAAGAAGTCGTTTGTTAAAGGGGTTGAGATTATAATTATGGGTATAGCTTGGACTGCATGTCAGGGGTTTCTGGCATTTACTTAGCTGAGATGTAGTGGATACATACTCGGTGTTTGTTCCATGAGGTTAGTGTTCGGAACCTCTCTGTTATCCCTGTGGTAATCACTTAAGACGCTTATGTTAAACGCATATGAGATGGTAGCTACGTTTTCCTTAGTGGTGATAGGGGTTGGGAGCATTCACGAGTGGCATGAGTTGTTAGTTTATGTAGGGTGGTAGAGGTGGCGGACAAGAGTGAAAAGGGGTGTGTGCTGCACAGTGCTGCACAGTGCTGCACAGTGCTGCACAGTGCTGCACAGTGCTGCACAGTGCTGCACAGTGCTGCACAGTGCTGCACAGTGCTGCACAGTGCTGCACAGTGCTGCACAGTGCTGCACAGTGCTGCACAGTGCTGCACAGTGCTGCACAGTGCTGCACAGTGCTGCACAGTGCTGCACAGTGCTGCACAGTGCTGCACAGTGCTGCACAGTGCTGCACAGTGCTGCACAGTGCTGCACAGTGCTGCACAGTGCTGCACAGTGCTGCACAGTGCTGCACAGTGCTGCACAGTGCTGCACAGTGCTGCACAGTGCTGCACAGTGCTGCACAGTGCTGCACAGTGCTGCACAGTGCTGCACAGTGCTGCACAGTGCTGCACAGTGCTGCACAGTGCTGCACAGTGCTGCACAGTGCTGCACAGTGCTGCACAGTGCTGCACAGTGCTGCACAGTGCTGCACAGTGCTGCACAGTGCTGCACAGTGCTGCACAGTGCTGCACAGTGCTGCACAGTGCTGCACAGTGCTGCACAGTGCTGCACAGTGCTGCACAGTGCTGCACAGTGCTGCACAGTGCTGCACAGTGCTGCACAGTGCTGCACAGTGCTGCACAGTGCTGCACAGTGCTGCACAGTGCTGCACAGTGCTGCACAGTGCTGCACAGTGCTGCACAGTGCTGCACAGTGCTGCACAGTGCTGCACAGTGCTGCACAGTGCTGCACAGTGCTGCACAGTGCTGCACAGTGCTGCACAGTGCTGCACAGTGCTGCACAGTGCTGCACAGTGCTGCACAGTGCTGCACAGTGCTGCACAGTGCTGCACAGTGCTGCACAGTGCTGCACAGTGCTGCACAGTGCTGCACAGTGCTGCACAGTGCTGCACAGTGCTGCACAGTGCTGCACAGTGCTGCACAGTGCTGCACAGTGCTGCACAGTGCTGCACAGTGCTGCACAGTGCTGCACAGTGCTGCACAGTGCTGCACAGTGCTGCACAGTGCTGCACAGTGCTGCGTCTGTTTCTGGACGTGAGCAGGGTGCTCTGTACACACAGCCTACAAGCATCTTATAATTAGTGCCACATACATGAGGCAAAGGAGTCAGGGACTGTACTTAATTTAGTTCTTATACTTTTGTCACCAGGGCGTGACTATGACTGTATATTATGCAACTCCCCTCTCGATTGTCGTCGGCTAGTGCGATGCAAGGAATAACCATCTATATTTATGTCGCATCGGTACTGAAGAGGCCATGTTTCTGTTACCAATATAGCTGATGGCTTAGTGATAAGAAGTGTTGTTCTGAGGTCTGACATTTTGTCAAGTACCGAACGAACATTGATGAGCACAATCGTAGAAAGGTCTGTGTTCACGTAGGTTAAGAAGTCTTTGTTAAAGGGGTTGAGATTATAATTATGGGTATAGCTTGGACTGCATTTCAGGGGTTTCTGGCATTTACTTAGCTGAGATGTTAGTGGATACATACTCGGTGTTTGTTCCATGAGGTTAGTGTTCGGAACCTCTCTGTTATCCCTGTGGTAATCACTTAAGACGCTTATGTTAAACGCATATGAGATGGTAGCTACGTTTTTCCTTAGTGGTGATAGGGGTTGGGAGCATTCACGAGTGGCATGAGTTGTTAGTTTAGGTAGGGTGGTAGAGGTGGCGGACAAGAGTGAAAAGGGTTGTGTGATGTCATCTGAGGATACGCGAAAAAAGGATATAAGTGAGCATATGTAACATTTGGTCCACAATAGTTGGACAATATGTTATTAGTTCTAGGCATATAGTCGTGAGCAGAAACGTTTGCTATAGAAGATTGTCTCGGTTGTAGATTTTCATGTCTATGTGGCCACTTATATTGGTGGTGCGGATATTTTCCATGGTTATGGTGAGCCATGCTACTGTTCATTTGGAACTGCGATGGAATAAGTGGTAATGGGTGGCTTCTTTGTGCAGTAATGTCTTGGGCCAATAGTATTTGGTACTCTGTCACTGTAGAGTGTGTCACTCCGATTTTTTCTGAGTATTTATTTAGTTTAGCGTAAGGATGAGAGGAGAGAAATCGTTTATTACCACACTGAGTATTAATTTTTATTTTAGATGGCAGAGGCTTAGTTTGCCTAATATTTTGGGGTTTGTCGTTATTTTTATTATCTAACCTATTAAGGTTCCGACTATTTTGGGTCTTATTAGTGCTGTTGGTTTGAGGTTTGTTGCCTGATTCTAAGAGAGAGAATCTATTCCCAGTGCGTAGGTACTCATTACTATCGTTATGCCAATGTTTGAGTTCCTTTATTGTCTTTGCAGTGCGGCGATGCTTTGCAGTGTATAACGTTTCCTCGCACAGCACTTTAGCATGAGGATCGATCGTATTCTTCAGGGGAGTAGTGTCTAAATCGATAAGGTCAGCAGCTATTTCCGTTGCCAATACCATAGTATTCTGGTTTACACAGGGCGAGCTGGTCAGTTCATTTAAATCATGTGGCCCTCCAGTTTTAAGTTTAGTCGGTGTGGTTGAAAGTTCCGATGCCATATTACGTTCACCACAGGTTACTGTAGAACTAGCTTTGCTAGGATTGTTCTGATTTGCTAGTTCATGTTTAGGTTCGTTTAGATTATGAGCTGTGGCGTTATGCCTGCTACGAGTTCTGCGTTGTAGTGGTGTTTTATCAGCAGCTATTAGTACATTCTTGTACTCACTGCCAATTCTTATACGGCTTATTGACTTGATAAATTTCTCACAATCCTGTGTGTATTTAAAGTAAAAAAGGATTGGGCAGTTACTTTGCCAGTCTTTTTTTCTTAGTCGTTTGCACTCACAAAGCACTTGTGACATGCCTGAAGCCTTTAATAGAGTTGTCTTTACCTTATTTAGAGGAGAGTCCTCAGGGATGTTGTAAACTGTTGCCTTATGGAGCGAACTAATACTCTTCACAACTTCGGTCGAAATGAAATCTAGGAAGATTTCAGCTTGCTTAACTTTTTCTATGTCAGTGTTATTATGTTTACCAAATAGGTATGATATTGGGGCCAGATCTTGTAGGACATTCTGCAACTTGGTTAGTGTTGACTTAATGTCGTCCACCTCCATTTTGTAAGAAGCAATATCAGTATTCTGATCGGCAATGTTGACTACCCTAACAAGCGGTATGCAACTGTCAGCTAGTTGCTGATTGGAGATAAGCGCTTCGTTAACAGATGCTTCAGAGTGTGCAGGGGAAGGGCTATTAAATATTGGTCTTTTCGTTTTGCTACAATTTGTTTGTGTGTCTGACGGATTAGGAAGAGAAAAACTGGTAGAGGAAATGTCGCTCGGTTTAGGAGAACTAGTATTAGGCTTTGAACGTTTTGCCTTAACTCGTGCCATTTTGTTATATCTAGATATTAAGATACTATAAGGCTGTATGTAAAGTTAGGTACTTCTGCTGAAGTACTACAAATAATACAACGAAGTGAGAGATGTGCGAGATAACTCGGAAAGAAGCCAAACAGTTAAATCACGTGGAAAAACGTTACCGTTTTCGAAGTTCGCGGGTTCGGAAGTTCTTCACATAGCTCTCAGGTTAAGACCTGTAACATCTTATATGATACTCGCAGTGATAAAGTCTGCAACAGTTATGATGTACGGTCTCTACAAAAATCGCCCGCCGAACTGACATCAACCAACGGCATCACTCATAAATATATGGGAACATAATAACGACGTAAATGATGAAAACTTTGCAAACGCTGAGTGCCTTAATGACTTTGTAGCAACAGAGGCGGGAAAGGGTTGTTTCCTCATGTAATTTGGTGGTACATAGTATTCCCGACCGCACACCCTATGCAGAAATAAGGAATACATGACCAAAATCATGTGGCATGATACAATTTCACTACCACGCTATATGACTCAGAAAAAAACAAATAAACGCAATTTTCCAGTATTATTTCAATTTAACTGTCTTAGAGGTGCAAAACAACTCATTACGTCATGTAAAAAACTAGGGAATTGATACCCTACAAAAATATAAAAGCCACCCAAAATCCAACCTCTTAAGGTCGCATAAAAAGACATGAGTACCCCCACACCTAAGGATTGCACTACAAGTGCCAACTAACAAAAGGTATCCCCTACTGAAATGAAAGGAACCCACTACATATCTTAGGACACAAGCCCATCATTACTCGACAACCCTCTTAAGTGGCGAATTAAGGGCAACGGATGTTGTTGACCTCGATGTGTCTCCAGAGGGAACATCATATAACGGCGGACGCCTTCATATGGATGCTAGTAAATATGTATACTAATAATCCCACCTCCAGTAGTTCCTACGCACACAAACTAATCTCTGACCCTTTAAACAATCCAAATATTGATATTCTAGGCCAACCGAAGCTCAATCCTCAACGGGTTACTCCAAATGATGACACAACTAAACATGGATTTGAAACTAAACAGTTTCAAGTAAACCTACAACAAATTCCAGTCCGAGCTAATAACTATGCGCAGACTAAAGATCATACTCCAAATAGACAAAACCCTAAGGTTATAATAATTGCCGTAAATGGATTCTCCTCACTACCTTTCAGCAAACTCGTGAGTACGCGAGATAATAAAGTAAACGATAAGTGCCAGTTCACCCGGCTTTTGGATATAAAACGCGACATAGAAGACGGAATAAAGGACACCTATACTCGCGTCCTTTAAAATCTACTAGTCAACATATCGAGAAGCGGCTACTCACCCCTCATCCAGTACACCACTCTGCTTACTCTAGTAAATGCACTTAGGAAAATAAGACAAGATACTTTTGGGCATTAACCCAACCACCAATTATAAGCTCTCTTAATGCACATACGCATAACAACACGCTTGCACTACTTCGAAACCCTTCTTATAGTGACACAAATAAGAACGGTTTCAACCCTAACTATATGAATCCCAACTTTCATCTTTATCGTAACATAATAGACGGAAATCAAAATTTTTTCGGGATACAGGATATAGTAGTACCGCTAGCAAGACAACTGGTCGACACATTTTCCAACCTCAATCCCATACAACCTCAGCCAGTTAAAATTCCCTCCCTATTCCCCGGGCTAGCAAGTCCTAATACACTTAAAAGCTCATATAATGAATCCAGTCGTAACCCTAGCTATCAGTGCGAGCTGTCCAAAAACTCGCATCCTCACTTAGACTACACTTCTGTTACTATCTATAGTTCACATATAAGTGATACCCTTATTCAGTTTTACTCATATATCCACGCATTCACCTAATGTCTAGTAAATGCTAGATCGATATGTAACAGAATGACTGACTTAATCATGCTAGCGTCACTCTGCGAACTATAGCTCATTATGATTACTGAAGCACGGATTGATTCAAGCATCCCTGATATAAATATATCTCTTGATAATTACAACCTATACCGTAGTAATAGATTACATGGACGTGGTGAAGGTTGTATAATATATGTCCATTCAAGGCTGAACTCGCTCCTATGTGACACAAGATTCTATGTGGGTTGTCCTGAAACCTACGAGGTCTACATCGATCCTGCTTGGTTGCATGCACCAGCCTCCAAACTCCCTATTAAGGAATATGGATTTACTAACGGGGATTTTTATACAAGCATCCCCTCTGTCCTTCACTAGCAAGCTTATTTGTGAAGATTTTAACATGCCCGAAATCTCATGGTACCCACCTGAAACACCAAAACTCTACGATCCATTTATCGAATGTTTAGAACTCGGTAGTTGGACTCAGTGCATTCGTGACCTGACTGATCTAAACAGTGACATAGCTGGCTATAAAAACAAAGTTGAAGAAGTACAATTAGCATTTACCAAAATGCGATCTATCCTAAGTGACCTAACCCCGCTAACCTACTTACTTGGAAAGCATGAAGACAGAAACAAATATGGCAAAGCAAGCTGAAACGTTCATAGACTTTATTGCAGCAGAAGTTGTAAAGCGACTCACCTCGCTTCACAAAGCCATCATCTACAATGTTCCAGGGAATTTTTCACTTATAAAGGTTAGAGCGACCCTACTAAAGGCTAGTGGCATGTCTCATATTCCATGCGAATGTAACAGACTGCGTAAAAAGACTGGCAAACTAGCTGCCCAATTCTATTCCACTTTGCATCCACCATAGATTGCAAGCGTTTTATAAAATCAGTAAACTTTATTAGATCCGGCAGTGACTTCAAAAATATACTAATAGTTGCTGATAAAACACCTCTACAACGTAGATCCCTCAACCGTTACGGTGCTGTTGTTTCGGACATAAAAGATCCCAAGTCACAATTAACCACTCCAAATGAACTTTCCAAAACAAAGTCTACGACGCACTCTAGTGGTAGTACACCACCACCTAGACTCTGCACTCCACTCAGCCCAACCATACCCACAACTCTACCTAGTATAGACACTCATACCCCAATACCTCTCACAACCAACGAAAATGGCAGCGACCTAGTAGATCTAGACATCACTCCCAAGGGGAGCACACTTATCTCACAAAATAATAAGGTGAACAGGATCAAACCATACAACTTAATCCACCACCCTACCGTTAATGCAGAAATAGAATTCATACCTTATCATTACAACAGGCCTAATGCTCTCCCTATCAATCAAGCTCAGCATAACCCCACCCCTAACATTCAGAGTAATAAAATAAGTAACAAACGCCAAACCGCTGGGCACAATATCTCTGAATCACTAGGTTTGAAGGCCAGTGTTAAGAACACCAACAAGCGGTTCCTCTCCTATCACCCTATATCTGTTCCGTTGCATAAATACTTTAAAAGCAATAGAATGATGCATGCAACTGCATCAGAGCACCATGTGCGAATGACCCCAAAGGCCGATTCCAGGAAGAGAAGCCTCCTTCCTCTACCCATACCGTTTCTGTCCCAAACAGATACTGGGAATAATTTTAACTTGGGATGTCATCCGTTCTATCAACACAAGAACCCTCCTAAACTTGGAAACTTACGACCTACATACTTTTCTACAGTAAACAGTTGTAACCACAACTACTTGGCTGCATCCCAAAACTCATTACCTAACTACTATGGTCCATCTAGACATGAAAATCTACAACCGAGACAATCTTCTATAGCAAACGTTTCTGCTCACGACTATATGCCTAGAACTAATAACATATTGTCCAACTATTGTGGACCAAATGTTACATATGCTCACTTATATCCTTTTTTCGCGTATCCTCAGATGACATCACACAACCCTTTTCACTCTTGTCCGCCACCTCTACCACCCTACCTAAACTAACAACTCATGCCACTCGTGAATGCTCCCAACCCCTATCACCACTAAGGAAAAACGTAGCTACCATCTCATATGCGTTTAACATAAGCGTCTTAAGTGATTACCACAGGGATAACAGAGAGGTTCCGAACACTGACCTCATGGAACAAACACCGAGTATGTATCCACTAACATCTCAGCTAAGTAAATGCCAGAAACCCCTGAAATGCAGTCCAAGCTATACCCATAATTATAATCGCAACCCCTTTAACAAAGACTTCTTAACCTACGTGAACACAGACCTTTCTACGATTGTGCTCATCAATGTTCGTTCGGTACTTGACAAAATGTCAGACCTCAGAACAACACTTCTTATCACTAAGCCATCAGCTATATTGGTAACAGAAACATGGTGCCCCTCTTCAGTACCGGATGCTGACATAAATATAGATGGTTATTCCTTGCATCGCACTAGCCGAGACAATCGAAGAGGGGGAGGTTGCATAATATACATTCATAGTCACGCCCTGGTGACAAAAGTAGAAGAACTAACATTAAGTACAGTCCCTGACTCACTTTGCCTCATGGTATGTGGCACTAATTATAAGATGCTTGTAGGCTGTGTGTACAGAGCACCCTGCTCACGTCCAGAAACAGACGCAGCACTGTGCAGCACTGTGCACGGGCCTCAACCACAGATGCTGATTATAAAGTGATTGCGGGAGATTTTAATCTGCCACACATCAACTGGAAGACAAGCAGTGGCCCACAGCGACATGACGACATAATTACTGCCATAGATTTATATGGTTGGAAGCAGTATGTCACACAACCTACACGCGGTAACAATATCCTGGATCTGATATTTTGCCACAGTATCATACCCATCACGACTCAAGTCGGTGAAGAATGGTCTACTAGCGACCACAGAGTGGTTTTTTGTTCTCTGCCGAATCGCTCACTGAAAACAACACACAAACAGTACCGATGTGACACAGATACCCGGTGCTTTAGGAATACAGACTGGGAGCTTCTAGCAAGACTCATTAAATACTCAGAATGGAACGGCTTCTTTACTACTGACTCACTTCAAGACTCTTTAACAATTTTTTACACGACAATTCTATCATGCTTAGATACTATAGCCCCCAAAACAATATGCTTGCCATCTAGGAATAAGTCATCATTTCTCCCTCGTAAACACCGAGCAAAACTCAGAAAGCTTTCAAATTTATATTTCTCTTCTTATGATTTTTCATGTTTACACCTAATCTGGGAAACCCTAGAATCTGCTAGGATATCTCTTGATCGAGGCAAAAGGAACGAAGAGCTTGTTGCGCTTAAAAGCGGTACTAAAACGAATAGTCTGACAGCACTCCTTAATAAACGTACACGCACCCCAACAGACATCCCATTTTTGGTCCAAGACGGCAAGGTATACAACGACCCTAGAGCAATATGTGAAATTTTCAATAACTTGTTTAGCAACTTTGAGGCCAAACTACCTACAAATTATATGCGCAAGGTGCTTGTAGACAGTACATTGTCCAAAATACCTTTCAGCGCTAAATGCATAGCTGAAGCTATCAGAAACCTTAGGTCTACAAAAGGTTCAGGAACCGACGGTCTCCCATCAGTCTTCCTCAAAGGATGTGGCGAGGATATGCCACTTCTACTCCTTAAATTGTTTACCTTGTCGCTAGACACAGGTGAATACCCAAACATTTGGAAACTAGCTACATTATCCCCAAATATAAGGCCGGTGATAGAGCTTGTGCAAGTAATTATAGGCCTATGAATATTACTTCTGTTCTTTCACGAATCATGGAGAAAATACAACTTCACCTTTTAATTATATTGGGTTTATTAGTTGGCCGACAAACCTATTTATGCAAAGTCTAAGCTACGACTACGCATTGAACTCTTTAGGATTATTCTTTATTTTTCTTTTTTCTTTTTTTATTTACACGTCCTACATTACATTAGCGTTTATACTCTTAATACTACTCCGCTAATTTGATTTATTGAATTATTATACTCAACTGATGAAGCCCAAAATGGTTTCTTCACAACGCTTATTGTAAATGAGTAGTATGTGATTAAAATAAATAAATAAGTAATAAAAAATGGCATCTCAGAATACTTACTAGCACAAAGCCAAATATCTAAATCACAACATGGTTTTATAGGGAGTCGATCGTGTTTAACCTGTCACTTAGACTTCTTTAATCACATTACATTTTGCCGCGACTTACGCAAAGTAGTTCTAGTCCTGTACTTCGATATATCTAAGGCTTTTGACAAAGCACCACACAGTATACTCTATGAGAAATTATACTCCATAGGGATTCGAAACCCTTTGCTGAGCTGGCTTAAATCATTCTTAACTAGTCGATTTCAGACAACAAAAGTAAACTCAGCACAATCATCTCCTAAGCGAGTAACCAGTGGGGTTATACAGGGAAGCGTACTAGGGCCTCTCATGTTTACAATATATATTAACTGTATCAGTAGCTGTTTTAACGTTGGGAAAACCTTCCTATACGCAGATGACTTGAAAGTTGTCTACTCAAGCAACATAAATGAGCTACACAACACTGTTAAGATCGTACAGCAAGAGCTGGACGAAGTCACTGCTTGGTGCAAAGAACACCAACTTCACTTTAACGCTAAGAAATGTGGTTGGATTAGCATTGGGTGTCGCAACCTCAACCTACACTTTGTAGTAGATGGGGAACAAATCTCCGAATGTATGACGATTCTGGACCTAGGCTTAAGATACAATACGGATCTTACATTCAAGGAACAAACAATATCTGTCACCTCAAAGGCGCGCAGACTTATGGGTTGTATTATCCGCAATTTCTACCAACGTGAGTCTAGATTGGTATTATACAAGGTCTGTGTACGCCCGCTACTTGAATACTGCCCACTCATACTCAGCAGCCGCCGAATAAGTGATAACCAAACATTTGGAAACTAGCTACATTATCCCCAAATATAAGGCCGGTGATAGAGCTTGTGCAAGTAATTATAGGCCTATGAATATTACTTCTGTTCTTTCACGAATCATGGAGAAAATACAACTTCACCTTTTAATTATATTGGGTTTATTAGTTGGCCGACAAACCTATTTATGCAAAGTCTAAGCTACGACTACGCATTGAACTCTTTAGGATTATTCTTTATTTTTCTTTTTTCTTTTTTTATTTACACGTCCTACATTACATTAGCGTTTATACTCTTAATACTACTCCGCTAATTTGATTTATTGAATTATTATACTCAACTGATGAAGCCCAAAATGGTTTCTTCACAACGCTTATTGTAAATGAGTAGTATGTGATTAAAATAAATAAATAAGTAATAAAAAATGGCATCTCAGAATACTTACTAGCACAAAGCCAAATATCTAAATCACAACATGGTTTTATAGGGAGTCGATCGTGTTTAACCTGTCACTTAGACTTCTTTAATCACATTACATTTTGCCGCGACTTACGCAAAGTAGTTCTAGTCCTGTACTTCGATATATCTAAGGCTTTTGACAAAGCACCACACAGTATACTCTATGAGAAATA
>JALJAT010000334.1:0-20110 GCA_034768735.1 Schistosoma mekongi | reverse complement strand
CTGATTATAGGCTACTGCTACCCTTGCTGCTTATGATGATGATGATTATGATGATGATGATGTGATGATGAGAATAAGTATGATGACGTTGTAATCGCTATTGATGAAGATGTGGCTATTAATGCTTATTCTGATTTAAATGATGATAATGCTGATGCTGCTACTGCCGCTGTCGTTGCTGTTGCCACTGATGATGATGATGATGATGATGATGATGCTGATTCAGATGGTGATATTGTAAGTGGTAATCGTGATGACGATATTATTTTTATTGATGAAGATGTATCTATTGATGCTTATTCTGATTATAAGGCTACTGCTACCCTTGCTGCTTATGATGATGATGATGATGATGATGACGATGTTGCATATATCAATGAAGACCATTTTATTGATAATGATATGCATGATGATAATAAGTTCGATGATGTTAGAGATGATGAGATAAATGCAGATGGAGCAACTGGTGGTGAAAATGAGAATTGTGCAAATGGGGAGGATGAAGAGAACGATAGTGATGTTGATGATGAGAATAAGTATGATGACGTTGTAATCGCTATTGATGAAGATGTGGCTATTAATGCTTATTCTGATTTAAATGATGATAATGCTGATGCTGCTACTGCCGCTGTCGTTGCTGTTGCCACTGATGATGATGATGATGATGATGATGCTGATTCAGATGGTGATATTGTAAGTGGTAATCGTGATGACGATATTATTTTTATTGATGAAGATGTATCTATTGATGCTTATTCTGATTATAAGGCTACTGCTACCCTTGCTGCTTATGATGATGATGATGATGATGATGACGATGTTGCATATATCAATGAAGACCATTTTATTGATAATGATATGCATGATGATAATAAGTTCGATGATGTTAGAGATGATGAGATAAATGCAGATGGAGCAACTGGTGGTGAAAATGAGAATTGTGCAAATGGGGAGGATGAAGAGAACGATAGTGATGTTGATGATGAGAATAAGTATGATGACGTTGTAATCGCTATTGATGAAGATGTGGCTATTAATGCTTATTCTGATTTAAATGATGATAATGCTGATGCTGCTACTGCCGCTGTCGTTGCTGTTGCCACTGATGATGATGATGATGATGATGATGCTGATTCAGATGGTGATATTGTAAGTGGTAATCGTGATGACGATATTATTTTTATTGATGAAGATGTATCTATTGATGCTTATTCTGATTATAAGGCTACTGCTACCCTTGCTGCTTATGATGA
Organism: Schistosoma mekongi; assembly: GCA_034768735.1. NCBI lineage: Eukaryota > Metazoa > Platyhelminthes > Trematoda > Strigeidida > Schistosomatidae > Schistosoma > Schistosoma mekongi. Next base: position 18,857 of record JALJAT010000334.1, on the reverse strand, counting down.
TGATGATGATGATGATGACGATGTTGCATATATCAATGAAGACCATTTTATTGATAATGATATGCATGATGATAATAAGTTCGATGATGTTAGAGATGATGAGATAAATGCAGATGGAGCAACTGGTGGTGAAAATGAGAATTGTGCAAATGGGGAGGATGAAGAGAACGATAGTGATGTTGATGATGAGAATAAGTATGATGACGTTGTAATCGCTATTGATGAAGATGTGGCTATTAATGCTTATTCTGATTTAAATGATGATAATGCTGATGCTGCTACTGCCGCTGTCGTTGCTGTTGCCACTGATGATGATGATGATGATGATGATGATGATGCTGATTCAGATGGTGATATTGTAAGTGGTAATCGTGATGACGATATTATTTTTATTGATGAAGATGTATCTATTGATGCTTATTCTGATTATAAGGCTACTGCTACCCTTGCTGCTTATGATGATGATGATGATGATGATGACGATGTTGCATATATCAATGAAGACCATTTTATTGATAATGATATGCATGATGATAATAAGTTCGATGATGTTAGAGATGATGAGATAAATGCAGATGGAGCAACTGGTGGTGAAAATGAGAATTGTGCAAATGGGGAGGATGAAGAGAACGATAGTGATGTTGATGATGAGAATAAGTATGATGACGTTGTAATCGCTATTGATGAAGATGTGGCTATTAATGCTTATTCTGATTTAAATGATGATAATGCTGATGCTGCTACTGCCGCTGTCGTTGCTGTTGCCACTGATGATGATGATGATGATGATGATGATGCTGATTCAGATGGTGATATTGTAAGTGGTAATCGTGATGACGATATTATTTTTATTGATGAAGATGTATCTATTGATGCTTATTCTGATTATAAGGCTACTGCTACCCTTGCTGCTTATGATGATGATGATGATGATGATGACGATGTTGCATATATCAATGAAGACCATTTTATTGATAATGATATGCATGATGATAATAAGTTCGATGATGTTAGAGATGATGAGATAAATGCAGATGGAGCAACTGGTGGTGAAAATGAGAATTGTGCAAATGGGGAGGATGAAGAGAACGATAGTGATGTTGATGATGAGAATAAGTATGATGACGTTGTAATCGCTATTGATGAAGATGTGGCTATTAATGCTTATTCTGATTTAAATGATGATAATGCTGATGCTGCTACTGCCGCTGTCGTTGCTGTTGCCACTGATGATGATGATGATGATGATGATGATGCTGATTCAGATGGTGATATTGTAAGTGGTAATCGTGATGACGATATTATTTTTATTGATGAAGATGTATCTATTGATGCTTATTCTGATTATAAGGCTACTGCTACCCTTGCTGCTTATGATGATGATGATGATGATGATGACGATGTTGCATATATCAATGAAGACCATTTTATTGATAATGATATGCATGATGATAATAAGTTCGATGATGTTAGAGATGATGAGATAAATGCAGATGGAGCAACTGGTGGTGAAAATGAGAATTGTGCAAATGGGGAGGATGAAGAGAACGATAGTGATGTTGATGATGAGAATAAGTATGATGACGTTGTAATCGCTATTGATGAAGATGTGGCTATTAATGCTTATTCTGATTTAAATGATGATAATGCTGATGCTGCTACTGCCGCTGTCGTTGCTGTTGCCACTGATGATGATGATGATGATGATGATGATGCTGATTCAGATGGTGATATTGTAAGTGGTAATCGTGATGACGATATTATTTTTATTGATGAAGATGTATCTATTGATGCTTATTCTGATTATAAGGCTACTGCTACCCTTGCTGCTTATGATGATGATGATGATGATGATGACGATGTTGCATATATCAATGAAGACCATTTTATTGATAATGATATGCATGATGATAATAAGTTCGATGATGTTAGAGATGATGAGATAAATGCAGATGGAGCAACTGGTGGTGAAAATGAGAATTGTGCAAATGGGGAGGATGAAGAGAACGATAGTGATGTTGATGATGAGAATAAGTATGATGACGTTGTAATCGCTATTGATGAAGATGTGGCTATTAATGCTTATTCTGATTTAAATGATGATAATGCTGATGCTGCTACTGCCGCTGTCGTTGCTGTTGCCACTGATGATGATGATGATGATGATGATGATGCTGATTCAGATGGTGATATTGTAAGTGGTAATCGTGATGACGATATTATTTTTATTGATGAAGATGTATCTATTGATGCTTATTCTGATTATAAGGCTACTGCTACCCTTGCTGCTTATGATGATGATGATGATGATGATGACGATGTTGCATATATCAATGAAGACCATTTTATTGATAATGATATGCATGATGATAATAAGTTCGATGATGTTAGAGATGATGAGATAAATGCAGATGGAGCAACTGGTGGTGAAAATGAGAATTGTGCAAATGGGGAGGATGAAGAGAACGATAGTGATGTTGATGATGAGAATAAGTATGATGACGTTGTAATCGCTATTGATGAAGATGTGGCTATTAATGCTTATTCTGATTTAAATGATGATAATGCTGATGCTGCTACTGCCGCTGTCGTTGCTGTTGCCACTGATGATGATGATGATGATGATGATGATGCTGATTCAGATGGTGATATTGTAAGTGGTAATCGTGATGACGATATTATTTTTATTGATGAAGATGTATCTATTGATGCTTATTCTGATTATAAGGCTACTGCTACCCTTGCTGCTTATGATGATGATGATGATGATGATGACGATGTTGCATATATCAATGAAGACCATTTTATTGATAATGATATGCATGATGATAATAAGTTCGATGATGTTAGAGATGATGAGATAAATGCAGATGGAGCAACTGGTGGTGAAAATGAGAATTGTGCAAATGGGGAGGATGAAGAGAACGATAGTGATGTTGATGATGAGAATAAGTATGATGACGTTGTAATCGCTATTGATGAAGATGTGGCTATTAATGCTTATTCTGATTTAAATGATGATAATGCTGATGCTGCTACTGCCGCTGTCGTTGCTGTTGCCACTGATGATGATGATGATGATGATGATGCTGATTCAGATGGTGATATTGTAAGTGGTAATCGTGATGACGATATTATTTTTATTGATGAAGATGTATCTATTGATGCTTATTCTGATTATAAGGCTACTGCTACCCTTGCTGCTTATGATGATGATGATGATGATGATGACGATGTTGCATATATCAATGAAGACCATTTTATTGATAATGATATGCATGATGATAATAAGTTCGATGATGTTAGAGATGATGAGATAAATGCAGATGGAGCAACTGGTGGTGAAAATGAGAATTGTGCAAATGGGGAGGATGAAGAGAACGATAGTGATGTTGATGATGAGAATAAGTATGATGACGTTGTAATCGCTATTGATGAAGATGTGGCTATTAATGCTTATTCTGATTTAAATGATGATAATGCTGATGCTGCTACTGCCGCTGTCGTTGCTGTTGCCACTGATGATGATGATGATGATGCTGATTCAGATGGTGATATTGTAAGTGGTAATCGTGATGACGATATTATTTTATTGATGAAGATGTATCTATTGATGCTTATTCTGTATTATAAGGCTACTGCTACCCTTGCTGCTTATGATGATGATGATGATGATGATGACGATGTTGCATATATCAATGAAGACCATTTTATTGATAATGATATGCATGATGATAATAAGTTCGATGATGTTAGAGATGATGAGATAAATGCAGATGGAGCAACTGGTGGTGAAAATGAGAATTGTGCAAATGGGGAGGATGAAGAGAACGATAGTGATGTTGATGATGAGAATAAGTATGATGACGTTGTAATCGCTATTGATGAAGATGTGGCTATTAATGCTTATTCTGATTTAAATGATGATAATGCTGATGCTGCTACTGCCGCTGTCGTTGCTGTTGCCACTGATGATGATGATGATGATGATGATGATGCTGATTCAGATGGTGATATTGTAAGTGGTAATCGTGATGACGATATTATTTTTATTGATGAAGATGTATCTATTGATGCTTATTCTGATTATAAGGCTACTGCTACCCTTGCTGCTTATGATGATGATGATGATGATGATGACGATGTTGCATATATCAATGAAGACCATTTTATTGATAATGATATGCATGATGATAATAAGTTCGATGATGTTAGAGATGATGAGATAAATGCAGATGGAGCAACTGGTGGTGAAAATGAGAATTGTGCAAATGGGGAGGATGAAGAGAACGATAGTGATGTTGATGATGAGAATAAGTATGATGACGTTGTAATCGCTATTGATGAAGATGTGGCTATTAATGCTTATTCTGATTTAAATGATGATAATGCTGATGCTGCTACTGCCGCTGTCGTTGCTGTTGCCACTGATGATGATGATGATGATGATGATGATGATGCTGATTCAGATGGTGATATTGTAAGTGGTAATCGTGATGACGATATTATTTTTATTGATGAAGATGTATCTATTGATGCTTATTCTGATTATAAGGCTACTGCTACCCTTGCTGCTTATGATGATGATGATGATGATGATGATGACGATGTTGCATATATCAATGAAGACCATTTTATTGATAATGATATGCATGATGATAATAAGTTCGATGATGTTAGAGATGATGAGATAAATGCAGATGGAGCAACTGGTGGTGAAAATGAGAATTGTGCAAATGGGGAGGATGAAGAGAACGATAGTGATGTTGATGATGAGAATAAGTATGATGACGTTGTAATCGCTATTGATGAAGATGTGGCTATTAATGCTTATTCTGATTTAAATGATGATAATGCTGATGCTGCTACTGCCGCTGTCGTTGCTGTTGCCACTGATGATGATGATGATGATGATGATGCTGATTCAGATGGTGATATTGTAGTATATGTAAGTGGTAATCGTGATGACGATATTATTTTTATTGATGAAGATGTATCTATTGATGCTTATTCTGATTATAAGGCTACTGCTACCCTTGCTGCTTATGATGATGATGATGATGATGATGACGATGTTGCATATATCAATGAAGACCATTTTATTGATAATGATATGCATGATGATAATAAGTTCGATGATGTTAGAGATGATGAGATAAATGCAGATGGAGCAACTGGTGGTGAAAATGAGAATTGTGCAAATGGGGAGGATGAAGAGAACGATAGTGATGTTGATGATGAGAATAAGTATGATGACGTTGTAATCGCTATTGATGAAGATGTGGCTATTAATGCTTATTCTGATTTAAATGATGATAATGCTGATGCTGCTACTGCCGCTGTCGTTGCTGTTGCCACTGATGATGATGATGATGATGATGATGATGATGCTGATTCAGATGGTGATATTGTAAGTGGTAATCGTGATGACGATATTATTTTTATTGATGAAGATGTATCTATTGATGCTTATTCTGATTATAAGGCTACTGCTACCCTTGCTGCTTATGATGATGATGATGATGATGATGACGATGTTGCATATATCAATGAAGACCATTTTATTGATAATGATATGCATGATGATAATAAGTTCGATGATGTTAGAGATGATGAGATAAATGCAGATGGAGCAACTGGTGGTGAAAATGAGAATTGTGCAAATGGGGAGGATGAAGAGAACGATAGTGATGTTGATGATGAGAATAAGTATGATGACGTTGTAATCGCTATTGATGAAGATGTGGCTATTAATGCTTATTCTGATTTAAATGATGATAATGCTGATGCTGCTACTGCCGCTGTCGTTGCTGTTGCCACTGATGATGATGATGATGATGATGATGCTGATTCAGATGGTGATATTGTAAGTGGTAATCGTGATGACGATATTATTTTTATTGATGAAGATGTATCTATTGATGCTTATTCTGATTATAAGGCTACTGCTACCCTTGCTGCTTATGATGATGATGATGATGATGATGACGATGTTGCATATATCAATGAAGACCATTTTATTGATAATGATATGCATGATGATAATAAGTTCGATGATGTTAGAGATGATGAGATAAATGCAGATGGAGCAACTGGTGGTGAAAATGAGAATTGTGCAAATGGGGAGGATGAAGAGAACGATAGTGATGTTGATGATGAGAATAAGTATGATGACGTTGTAATCGCTATTGATGAAGATGTGGCTATTAATGCTTATTCTGATTTAAATGATGATAATGCTGATGCTGCTACTGCCGCTGTCGTTGCTGTTGCCACTGATGATGATGATGATGATGATGATGTGATGCTGATTCAGATGGTGATATTGTAAGTGGTAATCGTGATGACGATATTATTTTTATTGATGAAGATGTATCTATTGATGCTTATTCTGATTATAAGGCTACTGCTACCCTTGCTGCTTATGATGATGATGATGATGATGATGACGATGTTGCATATATCAATGAAGACCATTTTATTGATAATGATATGCATGATGATAATAAGTTCGATGATGTTAGAGATGATGAGATAAATGCAGATGGAGCAACTGGTGGTGAAAATGAGAATTGTGCAAATGGGGAGGATGAAGAGAACGATAGTGATGTTGATGATGAGAATAAGTATGATGACGTTGTAATCGCTATTGATGAAGATGTGGCTATTAATGCTTATTCTGATTTAAATGATGATAATGCTGATGCTGCTACTGCCGCTGTCGTTGCTGTTGCCACTGATGATGATGATGATGATGATGATGATGCTGATTCAGATGGTGATATTGTAAGTGGTAATCGTGATGACGATATTATTTTTATTGATGAAGATGTATCTATTGATGCTTATTCTGATTATAAGGCTACTGCTACCCTTGCTGCTTATGATGATGATGATGATGATGATGATGACGATGTTGCATATATCAATGAAGACCATTTTATTGATAATGATATGCATGATGATAATAAGTTCGATGATGTTAGAGATGATGAGATAAATGCAGATGGAGCAACTGGTGGTGAAAATGAGAATTGTGCAAATGGGGAGGATGAAGAGAACGATAGTGATGTTGATGATGAGAATAAGTATGATGACGTTGTAATCGCTATTGATGAAGATGTGGCTATTAATGCTTATTCTGATTTAAATGATGATAATGCTGATGCTGCTACTGCCGCTGTCGTTGCTGTTGCCACTGATGATGATGATGATGATGATGATGATGCTGATTCAGATGGTGATATTGTAAGTGGTAATCGTGATGACGATATTATTTTTATTGATGAAGATGTATCTATTGATGCTTATTCTGATTATAAGGCTACTGCTACCCTTGCTGCTTATGATGATGATGATGATGATGATGACGATGTTGCATATATCAATGAAGACCATTTTATTGATAATGATATGCATGATGATAATAAGTTCGATGATGTTAGAGATGATGAGATAAATGCAGATGGAGCAACTGGTGGTGAAAATGAGAATTGTGCAAATGGGGAGGATGAAGAGAACGATAGTGATGTTGATGATGAGAATAAGTATGATGACGTTGTAATCCGCTATTGATGAAGATGTGGCTATTAATGCTTATTCTGATTTAAATGATGATAATGCTGATGCTGCTACTGCCGCTGTCGTTGCTGTTGCCACTGATGATGATGATGATGATGATGATGATGCTGATTCAGATGGTGATATTGTAAGTGGTAATCGTGATGACGATATTATTTTTATTGATGAAGATGTATCTATTGATGCTTATTCTGATTATAAGGCTACTGCTACCCTTGCTGCTTATGATGATGATGATGATGATGATGATGACGATGTTGCATATATCAATGAAGACCATTTTATTGATAATGATATGCATGATGATAATAAGTTCGATGATGTTAGAGATGATGAGATAAATGCAGATGGAGCAACTGGTGGTGAAAATGAGAATTGTGCAAATGGGGAGGATGAAGAGAACGATAGTGATGTTGATGATGAGAGAATAAGTATGATGACGTTGTAATCGCTATTGATGAAGATGTGGCTATTAATGCTTATTCTGATTTAAATGATGATAATGCTGATGCTGCTACTGCCGCTGTCGTTGCTGTTGCCACTGATGATGATGATGATGATGATGATGCTGATTCAGATGGTGATATTGTAAGTGGTAATCGTGATGACGATATTATTTTTATTGATGAAGATGTATCTATTGATGCTTATTCTGATTATAAGGCTACTGCTACCCTTGCTGCTTATGATGATGATGATGATGATGATGACGATGTTGCATATATCAATGAAGACCATTTTATTGATAATGATATGCATGATGATAATAAGTTCGATGATGTTAGAGATGATGAGATAAATGCAGATGGAGCAACTGGTGGTGAAAATGAGAATTGTGCAAATGGGGAGGATGAAGAGAACGATAGTGATGTTGATGATGAGAATAAGTATGATGACGTTGTAATCGCTATTGATGAAGATGTGGCTATTAATGCTTATTCTGATTTAAATGATGATAATGCTGATGCTGCTACTGCCGCTGTCGTTGCTGTTGCCACTGATGATGATGATGATGATGATGATGCTGATTCAGATGGTGATATTGTAAGTGGTAATCGTGATGACGATATTATTTTTATTGATGAAGATGTATCTATTGATGCTTATTCTGATTATAAGGCTACTGCTACCCTTGCTGCTTATGATGATGATGATGATGATGATGACGATGTTGCATATATCAATGAAGACCATTTTATTGATAATGATATGCATGATGATAATAAGTTCGATGATGTTAGAGATGATGAGATAAATGCAGATGGAGCAACTGGTGGTGAAAATGAGAATTGTGCAAATGGGGAGGATGAAGAGAACGATAGTGATGTTGATGATGAGAATAAGTATGATGACGTTGTAATCGCTATTGATGAAGATGTGGCTATTAATGCTTATTCTGATTTAAATGATGATAATGCTGATGCTGCTACTGCCGCTGTCGTTGCTGTTGCCACTGATGATGATGATGATGATGATGATGATGCTGATTCAGATGGTGATATTGTAAGTGGTAATCGTGATGACGATATTATTTTTATTGATGAAGATGTATCTATTGATGCTTATTCTGATTATAAGGCTACTGCTACCCTTGCTGCTTATGATGATGATGATGATGATGATGATGACGATGTTGCATATATCAATGAAGACCATTTTATTGATAATGATATGCATGATGATAATAAGTTCGATGATGTTAGAGATGATGAGATAAATGCAGATGGAGCAACTGGTGGTGAAAATGAGAATTGTGCAAATGGGGAGGATGAAGAGAACGATAGTGATGTTGATGATGAGAATAAGTATGATGACGTTGTAATCGCTATTGATGAAGATGTGGCTATTAATGCTTATTCTGATTTAAATGATGATAATGCTGATGCTGCTACTGCCGCTGTCGTTGCTGTTGCCACTGATGATGATGATGATGATGATGATGATGCTGATTCAGATGGTGATATTGTAAGTGGTAATCGTGATGACGATATTATTTTTATTGATGAAGATGTATCTATTGATGCTTATTCTGATTATAAGGCTACTGCTACCCTTGCTGCTTATGATGATGATGATGATGATGATGACGATGTTGCATATATCAATGAAGACCATTTTATTGATAATGATATGCATGATGATAATAAGTTCGATGATGTTAGAGATGATGAGATAAATGCAGATGGAGCAACTGGTGGTGAAAATGAGAATTGTGCAAATGGGGAGGATGAAGAGAACGATAGTGATGTATGTTGATGATGAGAATAAGTATGATGACGTTGTAATCGCTATTGATGAAGATGTGGCTATTAATGCTTATTCTGATTTAAATGATGATAATGCTGATGCTGCTACTGCCGCTGTCGTTGCTGTTGCCACTGATGATGATGATGATGATGATGATGATGCTGATTCAGATGGTGATATTGTAAGTGGTAATCGTGATGACGATATTATTTTTATTGATGAAGATGTATCTATTGATGCTTATTCTGATTATAAGGCTACTGCTACCCTTGCTGCTTATGATGATGATGATGATGATGATGACGATGTTGCATATATCAATGAAGACCATTTTATTGATAATGATATGCATGATGATAATAAGTTCGATGATGTTAGAGATGATGAGATAAATGCAGATGGAGCAACTGGTGGTGAAAATGAGAATTGTGCAAATGGGGAGGATGAAGAGAACGATAGTGATGTTGATGATGAGAATAAGTATGATGACGTTGTAATCGCTATTGATGAAGATGTGGCTATTAATGCTTATTCTGATTTAAATGATGATAATGCTGATGCTGCTACTGCCGCTGTCGTTGCTGTTGCCACTGATGATGATGATGATGATGATGATGATGCTGATTCAGATGGTGATATTGTAAGTGGTAATCGTGATGACGATATTATTTTTATTGATGAAGATGTATCTATTGATGCTTATTCTGATTATAAGGCTACTGCTACCCTTGCTGCTTATGATGATGATGATGATGATGATGATGACGATGTTGCATATATCAATGAAGACCATTTTATTGATAATGATATGCATGATGATAATAAGTTCGATGATGTTAGAGATGATGAGATAAATGCAGATGGAGCAACTGGTGGTGAAAATGAGAATTGTGCAAATGGGGAGGATGAAGAGAACGATAGTGATGTTGATGATGATGATGAGAATAAGTATGATGACGTTGTAATCGCTATTGATGAAGATGTGGCTATTAATGCTTATTCTGATTTAAATGATGATAATGCTGATGCTGCTACTGCCGCTGTCGTTGCTGTTGCCACTGATGATGATGATGATGATGATGATGATGCTGATTCAGATGGTGATATTGTAAGTGGTAATCGTGATGACGATATTATTTTTATTGATGAAGATGTATCTATTGATGCTTATTCTGATTATAAGGCTACTGCTACCCTTGCTGCTTATGATGATGATGATGATGATGATGACGATGTTGCATATATCAATGAAGACCATTTTATTGATAATGATATGCATGATGATAATAAGTTCGATGATGTTAGAGATGATGAGATAAATGCAGATGGAGCAACTGGTGGTGAAAATGAGAATTGTGCAAATGGGGAGGATGAAGAGAACGATAGTGATGTTGATGATGAGAATAAGTATGATGACGTTGTAATCGCTATTGATGAAGATGTGGCTATTAATGCTTATTCTGATTTAAATGATGATAATGCTGATGCTGCTACTGCCGCTGTCGTTGCTGTTGCCACTGATGATGATGATGATGATGATGATGCTGATTCAGATGGTGATATTGTAAGTGGTAATCGTGATGACGATATTATTTTTATTGATGAAGATGTATCTATTGATGCTTATTCTGATTATAAGGCTACTGCTACCCTTGCTGCTTATGATGATGATGATGATGATGATGACGATGTTGCATATATCAATGAAGACCATTTTATTGATAATGATATGCATGATGATAATAAGTTCGATGATGTTAGAGATGATGAGATAAATGCAGATGGAGCAACTGGTGGTGAAAATGAGAATTGTGCAAATGGGGAGGATGAAGAGAACGATAGTGATGTTGATGATGAGAATAAGTATGATGACGTTGTAATCGCTATTGATGAAGATGTGGCTATTAATGCTTATTCTGATTTAAATGATGATAATGCTGATGCTGCTACTGCCGCTGTCGTTGCTGTTGCCACTGATGATGATGATGATGATGATGATGATGATGCTGATTCAGATGGTGATATTGTAAGTGGTAATCGTGATGACGATATTATTTTTATTGATGAAGATGTATCTATTGATGCTTATTCTGATTATAAGGCTACTGCTACCCTTGCTGCTTATGATGATGATGATGATGATGATGACGATGTTGCATATATCAATGAAGACCATTTTATTGATAATGATATGCATGATGATAATAAGTTCGATGATGTTAGAGATGATGAGATAAATGCAGATGGAGCAACTGGTGGTGAAAATGAGAATTGTGCAAATGGGGAGGATGAAGAGAACGATAGTGATGTTGATGATGAGAATAAGTATGATGACGTTGTAATCGCTATTGATGAAGATGTGGCTATTAATGCTTATTCTGATTTAAATGATGATAATGCTGATGCTGCTACTGCCGCTGTCGTTGCTGTTGCCACTGATGATGATGATGATGATGATGATGATGCTGATTCAGATGGTGATATTGTAAGTGGTAATCGTGATGACGATATTATTTTTATTGATGAAGATGTATCTATTGATGCTTATTCTGATTATAAGGCTACTGCTACCCTTGCTGCTTATGATGATGATGATGATGATGATGACGATGTTGCATAATCATGAAGACCATTTTATTCATCATCATCATCATCATCATCATCATCATCATCATCATCATCATCATCATCATCATCATCATCATCATCATCATCATCATCATCATCATCATCATCATCATCATCATCATCATCATCATCATCATCATCATCATCATCATCATCATCATCATCATCATCATCATCATCATCATCATCATCATCATCATCATCATCATCATCATCATCATCATCATCATCATCATCATCATCATCATCATCATCATCATCATCATCATCATCATCATCATCATCATCATCATCATCATCATCATCATCATCATCATCATCATCATCATCATCATCATCATCATCATCATCATCATCATCATCATCATCATCATCATCATCATCATCATCATCATCATCATCATCATCATCATCATCATCATCATCATCATCATCATCATCATCATCATCATCATCATCATCATCATCATCATCATCATCATCATCATCATCATCATCATCATCATCATCATCATCATCATCATCATCATCATCATCATCATCATCATCATCATCATCATCATCATCATCATCATCATCATCATCATCATCATCATCATCATCATCATCATCATCATCATCATCATCATCATCATCATCATCATCATCATCATCATCATCATCATCATCATCATCATCATCATCATCATCATCATCATCATCATCATCATCATCATCATCATCATCATCATCATCATCATCATCATCATCATCATCATCATCATCATCATCATCATCATCATCATCATCATCATCATCATCATCATCATCATCATCATCATCATCATCATCATCATCATCATCATCATCATCATCATCATCATCATCATCATCATCATCATCATCATCATCATCATCATCATCATCATCATCATCATCATCATCATCATCATCATCATCATCATCATCATCATCATCATCATCATCATCATCATCATCATCATCATCATCATCATCATCATCATCATCATCATCATCATCATCATCATCATCATCATCATCATCATCATCATCATCATCATCATCATCATCATCATCATCATCATCATCATCATCATCATCATCATCATCATCATCATCATCATCATCATCATCATCATCATCATCATCATCATCATCATCATCATCATCATCATCATCATCATCATCATCATCATCATCATCATCATCATCATCATCATCATCATCATCATCATCATCATCATCATCATCATCATCATCATCATCATCATCATCATCATCATCATCATCATCATCATCATCATCATCATCATCATCATCATCATCATCATCATCATCATCATCATCATCATCATCATCATCATCATCATCATCATCATCATCATCATCATCATCATCATCATCATCATCATCATCATCATCATCATCATCATCATCATCATCATCATCATCATCATCATCATCATCATCATCATCATCATCATCATCATCATCATCATCATCATCATCATCATCATCATCATCATCATCATCATCATCATCATCATCATCATCATCATCATCATCATCATCATCATCATCATCATCATCATCATCATCATCATCATCATCATCATCATCATCATCATCATCATCATCATCATCATCATCATCATCATCATCATCATCATCATCATCATCATCATCATCATCATCATCATCATCATCATCATCATCATCATCATCATCATCATCATCATCATCATCATCATCATCATCAACATCGTCATCATCATCATCATCATCATCATCATCATCATCAGTGGCAACAGCAACGACAGCGGCAGTAGCAGCATCAGCATTATCATCATTAAATCAGAATAAGCATTAATAGCCACATCTCATCAATAGCGATTACAACGTCATCATACTTATTCTCATCATCAACATCACATATCGTTCTCTTCATCCTCCCCTATTGCACAATTTCTCATTTTCCACCACCAGTTGCTCCATCTGCATTTATTCCTCATCTCTAACATCATATCGAACTTATATCATCATGCATATCATTATCAATAAAATGGTCTTCATTGATATATGCAACATCGTCATCATCATCATCATCATCATCATAAGCAGCAAGGGTAGCAGTAGCCTTATAATCAGAACTAAGCATCAATAGATACATCTTCATCAATAAAATATAATTATCGTCATCACGATTACCACTTACAATATCACATCTTATCAGCATCATCATCATCCTCATCATCATCATCAAGTGGCAACAGCAACGACAGCGGCAGTAGCAGCAATCAGCATTATCATCATTTAAATCAGAATAAGCATTAATAGCCACATCTTCATCAATAGCGATTACAACGTCATCATACTTATTCTCATCATCAACATCACTATCGTTCTCTTCATCCTCCCCATTTGCACAATTCTCATTTTCACCACCAGTTGCTCCATCTGCATTTATCTCATCATCTCTAACATCATCGAACTTATTATCATCATGCATATCATTATCAATAAAATGGTCTTCATTGATATATGCAACATCGTCATCATCATCATCATCATCATCATAAGCAGCAAGGGTAGCAGTAGCCTTATAATCAGAATAAGCATCAATAGATACATCTTCATCAATAAAAATAATATCGTCATCACGATTACCACTTACAATATCACCATCTGAATCAGCATCATCATCATCATCATCATCATCATCAGTGGCAACAGCAACGACAGCGGCAGTAGCAGCATCAGCATTATCATCATTTAAATCAGAATAAGCATTAATAGCCACATCTTCATCAATAGCGATTACAACGTCATCATACTTATTCTCATCATCAACATCACTATCGTTCTCTTCATCCTCCCCATTTGCACAATTCTCATTTTCACCACCAGTTGCTCCATCTGCATTTATCTCATCATCTCTAACATCATCGAACTTATTATCATCATGCATATCATTATCAATAAAATGGTCTTCATTGATATATGCAACATCGTCATCATCATCATCATCATCATCATAAGCAGCAAGGGTAGCAGTAGCCTTATAATCAGAATAAGCATCAATAGATACATCTTCATCAATAAAAATAATATCGTCATCACGATTACCACTTACAATATCACCATCTGAATCAGCATCATCATCATCATCATCATCATCATCAGTGGCAACAGCAACGACAGCGGCAGTAGCAGCATCAGCATTATCATCATTTAAATCAGAATAAGCATTAATAGCCACATCTTCATCAATAGCGATTACAACGTCATCATACTTATTCTCATCATCAACATCACTATCGTTCTCTTCATCCTCCCCATTTGCACAATTCTCATTTTCACCACCAGTTGCTCCATCTGCATTTATCTCATCATCTCTAACATCATCGAACTTATTATCATCATGCATATCATTATCAATAAAATGGTCTTCATTGATATATGCAACATCGTCATCATCATCATCATAAGCAGCAAGGGTAGCAGTAGCCTTATAATCAGAATAAGCATCAATAGATACATCTTCATCAATAAAAATAATATCGTCATCACGATTACCACTTACAATATCACCATCTGAATCAGCATCATCATCATCATCATCATCATCAGTGGCAACAGCAACGACAGCGGCAGTAGCAGCATCAGCATTATCATCATTTAAATCAGAATAAGCATTAATAGCCACATCTTCATCAATAGCGATTACAACGTCATCATACTTATTCTCATCATCAACATCACTATCGTTCTCTTCATCCTCCCCATTTGCACAATTCTCATTTTCACCACCAGTTGCTCCATCTGCATTTATCTCATCATCTCTAACATCATCGAACTTATTATCATCATGCATATCATTATCAATAAAATGGTCTTCATTGATATATGCAACATCGTCATCATCATCATCATCATCATCATAAGCAGCAAGGGTAGCAGTAGCCTTATAATCAGAATAAGCATCAATAGATACATCTTCATCAATAAAAATAATATCGTCATCACGATTACCACTTACAATATCACCATCTGAATCAGCATCATCATCATCATCATCATCATCAGTGGCAACAGCAACGACAGCGGCAGTAGCAGCATCAGCATTATCATCATTTAAATCAGAATAAGCATTAATAGCCACATCTTCATCAATAGCGATTACAACGTCATCATACTTATTCTCATCATCAACATCACTATCGTTCTCTTCATCCTCCCCATTTGCACAATTCTCATTTTCACCACCAGTTGCTCCATCTGCATTTATCTCATCATCTCTAACATCATCGAACTTATTATCATCATGCATATCATTATCAATAAAATGGTCTTCATTGATATATGCAACATCGTCATCATCATCATCATCATCATCATAAGCAGCAAGGGTAGCAGTAGCCTTATAATCAGAATAAGCATCAATAGATACATCTTCATCAATAAAAATAATATCGTCATCACGATTACCACTTACAATATCACCATCTGAATCAGCATCATCATCATCATCATCATCATCATCAGTGGCAACAGCAACGACAGCGGCAGTAGCAGCATCAGCATTATCATCATTTAAATCAGAATAAGCATTAATAGCCACATCTTCATCAATAGCGATTACAACGTCATCATACTTATTCTCATCATCAACATCACTATCGTTCTCTTCATCCTCCCCATTTGCACAATTCTCATTTTCACCACCAGTTGCTCCATCTGCATTTATCTCATCATCTCTAACATCATCGAACTTATTATCATCATGCATATCATTATCAATAAAATGGTCTTCATTGATATATGCAACATCGTCATCATCATCATCATCATCATCATAAGCAGCAAGGGTAGCAGTAGCCTTATAATCAGAATAAGCATCAATAGATACATCTTCATCAATAAAAATAATATCGTCATCACGATTACCACTTACAATATCACCATCTGAATCAGCATCATCATCATCATCATCATCATCATCAGTGGCAACAGCAACGACAGCGGCAGTAGCAGCATCAGCATTATCATCATTTAAATCAGAATAAGCATTAATAGCCACATCTTCATCAATAGCGATTACAACGTCATCATACTTATTCTCATCATCAACATCACTATCGTTCTCTTCATCCTCCCCATTTGCACAATTCTCATTTTCACCACCAGTTGCTCCATCTGCATTTATCTCATCATCTCTAACATCATCGAACTTATTATCATCATGCATATCATTATCAATAAAATGGTCTTCATTGATATATGCAACATCGTCATCATCATCATCATCATCATCATAAGCAGCAAGGGTAGCAGTAGCCTTATAATCAGAATAAGCATCAATAGATACATCTTCATCAATAAAAATAATATCGTCATCACGATTACCACTTACAATATCACCATCTGAATCAGCATCATCATCATCATCATCATCATCATCAGTGGCAACAGCAACGACAGCGGCAGTAGCAGCATCAGCATTATCATCATTTAAATCAGAATAAGCATTAATAGCCACATCTTCATCAATAGCGATTACAACGTCATCATACTTATTCTCATCATCAACATCACTATCGTTCTCTTCATCCTCCCCATTTGCACAATTCTCATTTTCACCACCAGTTGCTCCATCTGCATTTATCTCATCATCTCTAACATCATCGAACTTATTATCATCATGCATATCATTATCAATAAAATGGTCTTCATTGATATATGCAACATCGTCATCATCATCATCATCATAAGCAGCAAGGGTAGCAGTAGCCTTATAATCAGAATAAGCATCAATAGATACATCTTCATCAATAAAAATAATATCGTCATCACGATTACCACTTACAATATCACCATCTGAATCAGCATCATCATCATCATCATCATCATCATCAGTGGCAACAGCAACGACAGCGGCAGTAGCAGCATCAGCATTATCATCATTTAAATCAGAATAAGCATTAATAGCCACATCTTCATCAATAGCGATTACAAAGTCATCATACTATTCTCATCATCAACATCACTATCGTTCTCTTCATCCTCCCCATTTGCACAATTCTCATTTTCACCACCAGTTGCTCCATCTGCATTTATCTCATCATCTCTAACATCATCGAACTATTATCATCATGCATATCATTATCAATAACATGGTCTTCATTGCTATATGCACATCGTCATCATCATCATCATCATTCATCATCAGCCGCAAGGGTAGAGTAGCCTTTATATCAGAATAAGCTCAATAGTCTCATTCTTCATCAATAAAAATAATATCGTCATCACGATTACCACTTACCACATATCACATCTGAAGCAGCATCTCCTCATCCATCATCATCATCATCATCATCATCATCAGTGGCAACAGCAACGAC
>JALJAT010000333.1:0-20153 GCA_034768735.1 Schistosoma mekongi | reverse complement strand
TAAGTAAGTAAGTAAGTAAGTAAGTAAGTAAGTAAGTAAGTAAGTAAGTAAGTATGTATGTATGTATGTATGTATGTATGTATGTATGTATGTATGTATGTATGTATGTATGTATGTATGTATGTATGTATGTATGTATGTATGTATGTATGTATGTATGTATGTATGTATGTATGTATGTATGTATGTATGTATGTATGTATGTATGTATGTATGTATGTATGTATGTATGTATGTATGTATGTATGCAGTATGTTTGTTAGTTCGCTTCCTTCACTCTCGCTCTCTCTCGCTCTGAGTCTCGGTGTCTGTGCGTGTGTGAGTATCTTTACGTGAATCGGATTTAGGTGATGGTGTGGAGAATGGCAAGTGATTGGACAGTGAGAAATTGAATGGGTTGGCGTTGAAGTGTTGTATTTGGTGTTACACAGGAATGCATTTGTTCGTGTTTTACAAGGGATCAGGTATGTCGGAGATGTTAATGCGTAATAATGCAATAAATGGATGAGGTTATGCTTTGTAGGCAATTGGTTGTTTTAGTGTTTATTTCTCGTTTTAGATGCGTAAGAATTCAGTTGTAGATGGTGGGTGGCATGAAGGCGGAGATTGGAATCGATGCAATTTGTGAATATAGTTTGAGTTGGCGATGCGCGAGTGTTGTTATGAGATGTAGTATGTAAGTGGTGATGTTTATTGAATCATCGTGTAATGTGAATAATAATAGTAGTGGAAGTGGGTAGTTGATTGATTGGTGAGTTGGCATATTGTTAAGCATTGTTAATTGTGAACCATGCAAATGTCTTGTTATTTATCTACTTTGATAATTAATGTTAGATGAGAAGGTGAACTTTACCTGAATAGGTGATGTTGATAGGAAGGAGTGTTGAGCGAATAATTTGTGAATGAGGTGATAGTTGGATGAAGATGAATGGGAATTCTCAGTAGTGGATGAGAAGGTGTTCTGGTCAGTTTGTCAGTTGGTCAACAAAAGTAAGCATTGACACATTTAATGAAATTGTGTGATCGGAGAGATGATGTGTTTGGTTTTATGATCGAGTGAGTAATACAAAGTAAGCGAGCAAGTAAGACAATTATGATATTGATTGATATGCAATGCCAGATTAACAGCATCACTTTGTGATGATATTTGTGTTGCAGTGTTGTGATGAGAGTGGCATTCTGTTGTTCGTTGAATTCTCTTTGAATCTAGGTGTAGCAGACGAGACGGATGAATATCGTTTGAGAGTATATTGGAATTGGTGTGGTGTTGGTGATTGTGAAATAGTATAATGTACGTCAAATGATGGTGTATAAATTTGCACAGACTTTCTAGTCGGCGATATCAGCGGTGATGGTGATCAGTTACGTGTCGTCGACAGAGGAATGCATTGATTTGTGAGAGTGAGTTCTGCATTGTAATATAAATGAATGAATGGCTGTATGAAAGTGTATTGTGGAGTGTTATTGTAAGTATTGTAGGTATGCATGTATCCATGTTTGCCAGTTCGCTTCCTTCACTCTCGCTCTCTCTCGCTCTGAGTCTCGGTGTCTGTGCGTGTGTGAGTATCTTTACGTGAATCGGATTTAGGTGATGGTGTGGAGAATGGCAAGTGATTGGACAGTGAGAAATTGAATGGGTTGGCGTTGAAGTGTTGTATTTGGTGTTACACAGGAATGCATTTGTTCGTGTTTTACAAGGGATCAGGTATGTCGGAGATGTTAATGCGTAATAATGCAATAAATGGATGAGGTTATGCTTTGTAGGCAATTGGTTGTTTTAGTGTTTATTTCTCGTTTTAGATGCGTAAGAATTCAGTTGTAGATGGTGGGTGGCATGAAGGCGGAGATTGGAATCGATGCAATTTGTGAATATAGTTTGAGTTGGCGATGCGCGAGTGTTGTTATGAGATGTAGTATGTAAGTGGTGATGTTTATTGAATCATCGTGTAATGTGAATAATAATAGTAGTGGAAGTGGGTAGTTGATTGATTGGTGAGTTGGCATATTGTTAAGCATTGTTAATTGTGAACCATGCAAATGTCTTGTTATTTATCTACTTTGATAATTAATGTTAGATGAGAAGGTGAACTTTACCTGAATAGGTGATGTTGATAGGAAGGAGTGTTGAGCGAATAATTTGTGAATGAGGTGATAGTTGGATGAAGATGAATGGGAATTCTCAGTAGTGGATGAGAAGGTGTTCTGGTCAGTTTGTCAGTTGGTCAACAAAAGTAAGCATTGACACATTTAATGAAATTGTGTGATCGGAGAGATGATGTGTTTGGTTTTATGATCGAGTGAGTAATACAAAGTAAGCGAGCAAGTAAGACAATTATGATATTGATTGATATGCAATGCCAGATTAACAGCATCACTTTGTGATGATATTTGTGTTGCAGTGTTGTGATGAGAGTGGCATTCTGTTGTTCGTTGAATTCTCTTTGAATCTAGGTGTAGCAGACGAGACGGATGAATATCGTTTGAGAGTATATTGGAATTGGTGTGGTGTTGGTGATTGTGAAATAGTATAATGTACGTCAAATGATGGTGTATAAATTTGCACAGACTTTCTAGTCGGCGATATCAGCGGTGATGGTGATCAGTTACGTGTCGTCGACAGAGGAATGCATTGATTTGTGAGAGTGAGTTCTGCATTGTAATATAAATGAATGAATGGCTGTATGAAAGTGTATTGTGGAGTGTTATTGTAAGTATGTAAGTAAGTAGTAAGTAGTATGTATTTATGTATGTATGTTTCTTTGTTTGTTTGTTAGTTCGCTTCCTTCACTCTCGCTCTCGCTCTCTCTCTCTCTGGGTCTCGGTGTCTGTGCGTGTGTGAGTATCTTTACGTGAATCGGATTTAGGTGATGGTGTGGAGAATGGCAAGTGATTGGACAGTGAGAAATTGAATGGGTTGGCGTTGAAGTGTTGTATTTGGTGTTACACAGGAATGCATTTGTTCGTGTTTTACAAGGGATCAGGTATGTCGGAGATGTTAATGCGTAATAATGCAATAAATGGATGAGGTTATGCTTTGTAGGCAATTGGTTGTTTTAGTGTTTATTTCTCGTTTTAGATGCGTAAGAATTCAGTTGTAGATGGTGGGTGGCATGAAGGCGGAGATTGGAATCGATGCAATTTGTGAATATAGTTTGAGTTGGCGATGCGCGAGTGTTGTTATGAGATGTAGTATGTAAGTGGTGATGTTTATTGAATCATCGTGTAATGTGAATAATAATAGTAGTGGAAGTGGGTAGTTGATTGATTGGTGAGTTGGCATATTGTTAAGCATTGTTAATTGTGAACCATGCAAATGTCTTGTTATTTATCTACTTTGATAATTAATGTTAGATGAGAAGGTGAACTTTACCTGAATAGGTGATGTTGATAGGAAGGAGTGTTGAGCGAATAATTTGTGAATGAGGTGATAGTTGGATGAAGATGAATGGGAATTCTCAGTAGTGGATGAGAAGGTGTTCTGGTCAGTTTGTCAGTTGGTCAACAAAAGTAAGCATTGACACATTTAATGAAATTGTGTGATCGGAGAGATGATGTGTTTGGTTTTATGATCGAGTGAGTAATACAAAGTAAGCGAGCAAGTAAGACAATTATGATATTGATTGATATGCAATGCCAGATTAACAGCATCACTTTGTGATGATATTTGTGTTGCAGTGTTGTGATGAGAGTGGCATTCTGTTGTTCGTTGAATTCTCTTTGAATCTAGGTGTAGCAGACGAGACGGATGAATATCGTTTGAGAGTATATTGGAATTGGTGTGGTGTTGGTGATTGTGAAATAGTATAATGTACGTCAAATGATGGTGTATAAATTTGCACAGACTTTCTAGTCGGCGATATCAGCGGTGATGGTGATCAGTTACGTGTCGTCGACAGAGGAATGCATTGATTTGTGAGAGTGAGTTCTGCATTGTAATATAAATGAATGAATGGCTGTATGAAAGTGTATTGTGGAGTGTTATTGTAAGTATTGTAAGTAAGTAAGTAAGTAAGTAAGTATGTATGTATGTATGTATGTATGCATGTATGTTTGTTAGTTCGCTTCCTTCACTCTCGCTCTCTCTTCGCTCTGAGTCTCGGTGTCTGTGCGTGTGTGAGTATCTTTACGTGAATCGGATTTAGGTGATGGTGTGGAGAATGGCAAGTGATTGGACAGTGAGAAATTGAATGGGTTGGCGTTGAAGTGTTGTATTTGGTGTTACACAGGAATGCATTTGTTCGTGTTTTACAAGGGATCAGGTATGTCGGAGATGTTAATGCGTAATAATGCAATAAATGGATGAGGTTATGCTTTGTAGGCAATTGGTTGTTTTAGTGTTTATTTCTCGTTTTAGATGCGTAAGAATTCAGTTGTAGATGGTGGGTGGCATGAAGGCGGAGATTGGAATCGATGCAATTTGTGAATATAGTTTGAGTTGGCGATGCGCGAGTGTTGTTATGA
The DNA here is from genome assembly GCA_034768735.1 of Schistosoma mekongi. Lineage (NCBI taxonomy): Eukaryota > Metazoa > Platyhelminthes > Trematoda > Strigeidida > Schistosomatidae > Schistosoma > Schistosoma mekongi. The sequence continues at coordinate 15,692 of JALJAT010000333.1, read as the reverse complement.
GATGTAGTATGTAAGTGGTGATGTTTATTGAATCATCGTGTAATGTGAATAATAATAGTAGTGGAAGTGGGTAGTTGATTGATTGGTGAGTTGGCATATTGTTAAGCATTGTTAATTGTGAACCATGCAAATGTCTTGTTATTTATCTACTTTGATAATTAATGTTAGATGAGAAGGTGAACTTTACCTGAATAGGTGATGTTGATAGGAAGGAGTGTTGAGCGAATAATTTGTGAATGAGGTGATAGTTGGATGAAGATGAATGGGAATTCTCAGTAGTGGATGAGAAGGTGTTCTGGTCAGTTTGTCAGTTGGTCAACAAAAGTAAGCATTGACACATTTAATGAAATTGTGTGATCGGAGAGATGATGTGTTTGGTTTTATGATCGAGTGAGTAATACAAAGTAAGCGAGCAAGTAAGACAATTATGATATTGATTGATATGCAATGCCAGATTAACAGCATCACTTTGTGATGATATTTGTGTTGCAGTGTTGTGATGAGAGTGGCATTCTGTTGTTCGTTGAATTCTCTTTGAATCTAGGTGTAGCAGACGAGACGGATGAATATCGTTTGAGAGTATATTGGAATTGGTGTGGTGTTGGTGATTGTGAAATAGTATAATGTACGTCAAATGATGGTGTATAAATTTGCACAGACTTTCTAGTCGGCGATATCAGCGGTGATGGTGATCAGTTACGTGTCGTCGACAGAGGAATGCATTGATTTGTGAGAGTGAGTTCTGCATTGTAATATAAATGAATGAATGGCTGTATGAAAGTGTATTGTGGAGTGTTATTATAAGTATTGTAAGTATGTTTGTATGTATGTATGTTTCTTTGTTTGTTTGTTAGTTCGCTTCCTTCACTCTCGCTCTCGCTCTCTCTCTCTCTGGGTCTCGGTTTCTGTGCGTGTGTGAGTATCTTTACGTGAATCGGATTTAGGTGATGGTGTGGAGAATGGCAAGTGATTGGACAGTGAGAAATTGAATGGGTTGGCGTTGAAGTGTTGTATTTGGTGTTACACAGGAATGCATTTGTTCGTGTTTTACAAGGGATCAGGTATGTCGGAGATGTTAATGCGTAATAATGCAATAAATGGATGAGGTTATGCTTTGTAGGCAATTGGTTGTTTTAGTGTTTATTTCTCGTTTTAGATGCGTAAGAATTCAGTTGTAGATGGTGGGTGGCATGAAGGCGGAGATTGGAATCGATGCAATTTGTGAATATAGTTTGAGTTGGCGATGCGCGAGTGTTGTTATGAGATGTAGTATGTAAGTGGTGATGTTTATTGAATCATCGTGTAATGTGAATAATAATAGTAGTGGAAGTGGGTAGTTGATTGATTGGTGAGTTGGCATATTGTTAAGCATTGTTAATTGTGAACCATGCAAATGTCTTGTTATTTATCTACTTTGATAATTAATGTTAGATGAGAAGGTGAACTTTACCTGAATAGGTGATGTTGATAGGAAGGAGTGTTGAGCGAATAATTTGTGAATGAGGTGATAGTTGGATGAAGATGAATGGGAATTCTCAGTAGTGGATGAGAAGGTGTTCTGGTCAGTTTGTCAGTTGGTCAACAAAAGTAAGCATTGACACATTTAATGAAATTGTGTGATCGGAGAGATGATGTGTTTGGTTTTATGATCGAGTGAGTAATACAAAGTAAGCGAGCAAGTAAGACAATTATGATATTGATTGATATGCAATGCCAGATTAACAGCATCACTTTGTGATGATATTTGTGTTGCAGTGTTGTGATGAGAGTGGCATTCTGTTGTTCGTTGAATTCTCTTTGAATCTAGGTGTAGCAGACGAGACGGATGAATATCGTTTGAGAGTATATTGGAATTGGTGTGGTGTTGGTGATTGTGAAATAGTATAATGTACGTCAAATGATGGTGTATAAATTTGCACAGACTTTCTAGTCGGCGATATCAGCGGTGATGGTGATCAGTTACGTGTCGTCGACAGAGGAATGCATTGATTTGTGAGAGTGAGTTCTGCATTGTAATATAAATGAATGAATGGCTGTATGAAAGTGTATTGTGGAGTGTTATTATAAGTATTGTAAGTATGTTTGTATGTATGTATGTTTCTTTGTTTGTTTGTTAGTTCGCTTCCTTCACTCTCGCTCTCGCTCTCTCTCTCTCTGGGTCTCGGTTTCTGTGCGTGTGTGAGTATCTTTACGTGAATCCGATTTAGGTGATGGTGTGGAGAATGGCAAGTGATTGGACAGTGAGAAATTGAATGGGTTGGCGTTGAAGTGTTGTATTTGGTGTTACACAGGAATGCATTTGTTCGTGTTTTACAAGGGATCAGGTATGTCGGAGATGTTAATGCGTAATAATGCAATAAATGGATGAGGTTATGCTTTGTAGGCAATTGGTTGTTTTAGTGTTTATTTCTCGTTTTAGATGCGTAAGAATTCAGTTGTAGATGGTGGGTGGCATGAAGGCGGAGATTGGAATCGATGCAATTTGTGAATATAGTTTGAGTTGGCGATGCGCGAGTGTTGTTATGAGATGTAGTATGTAAGTGGTGATGTTTATTGAATCATCGTGTAATGTGAATAATAATAGTAGTGGAAGTGGGTAGTTGATTGATTGGTGAGTTGGCATATTGTTAAGCATTGTTAATTGTGAACCATGCAAATGTCTTGTTATTTATCTACTTTGATAATTAATGTTAGATGAGAAGGTGAACTTTACCTGAATAGGTGATGTTGATAGGAAGGAGTGTTGAGCGAATAATTTGTGAATGAGGTGATAGTTGGATGAAGATGAATGGGAATTCTCAGTAGTGGATGAGAAGGTGTTCTGGTCAGTTTGTCAGTTGGTCAACAAAAGTAAGCATTGACACATTTAATGAAATTGTGTGATCGGAGAGATGATGTGTTTGGTTTTATGATCGAGTGAGTAATACAAAGTAAGCGAGCAAGTAAGACAATTATGATATTGATTGATATGCAATGCCAGATTAACAGCATCACTTTGTGATGATATTTGTGTTGCAGTGTTGTGATGAGAGTGGCATTCTGTTGTTCGTTGAATTCTCTTTGAATCTAGGTGTAGCAGACGAGACGGATGAATATCGTTTGAGAGTATATTGGAATTGGTGTGGTGTTGGTGATTGTGAAATAGTATAATGTACGTCAAATGATGGTGTATAAATTTGCACAGACTTTCTAGTCGGCGATATCAGCGGTGATGGTGATCAGTTACGTGTCGTCGACAGAGGAATGCATTGATTTGTGAGAGTGAGTTCTGCATTGTAATATAAATGAATGAATGGCTGTATGAAAGTGTATTGTGGAGTGTTATTGTAAGTATTGTAAGTAAGTAAGTAAGTAAGTAAGTATGTTTGTATGTATGTATGTTTCTTTGTTTGTTTGTTAGTTCGCTTCCTTCACTCTCGCTCTCGCTCTCTCTCTCTCTGGGTCTCGGTTTCTGTGCGTGTGTGAGTATCTTTACGTGAATCGGATTTAGGTGATGGTGTGGAGAATGGCAAGTGATTGGACAGTGAGAAATTGAATGGGTTGGCGTTGAAGTGTTGTATTTGGTGTTACACAGGAATGCATTTGTTCGTGTTTTACAAGGGATCAGGTATGTCGGAGATGTTAATGCGTAATAATGCAATAAATGGATGAGGTTATGCTTTGTAGGCAATTGGTTGTTTTAGTGTTTATTTCTCGTTTTAGATGCGTAAGAATTCAGTTGTAGATGGTGGGTGGCATGAAGGCGGAGATTGGAATCGATGCAATTTGTGAATATAGTTTGAGTTGGCGATGCGCGAGTGTTGTTATGAGATGTAGTATGTAAGTGGTGATGTTTATTGAATCATCGTGTAATGTGAATAATAATAGTAGTGGAAGTGGGTAGTTGATTGATTGGTGAGTTGGCATATTGTTAAGCATTGTTAATTGTGAACCATGCAAATGTCTTGTTATTTATCTACTTTGATAATTAATGTTAGATGAGAAGGTGAACTTTACCTGAATAGGTGATGTTGATAGGAAGGAGTGTTGAGCGAATAATTTGTGAATGAGGTGATAGTTGGATGAAGATGAATGGGAATTCTCAGTAGTGGATGAGAAGGTGTTCTGGTCAGTTTGTCAGTTGGTCAACAAAAGTAAGCATTGACACATTTAATGAAATTGTGTGATCGGAGAGATGATGTGTTTGGTTTTATGATCGAGTGAGTAATACAAAGTAAGCGAGCAAGTAAGACAATTATGATATTGATTGATATGCAATGCCAGATTAACAGCATCACTTTGTGATGATATTTGTGTTGCAGTGTTGTGATGAGAGTGGCATTCTGTTGTTCGTTGAATTCTCTTTGAATCTAGGTGTAGCAGACGAGACGGATGAATATCGTTTGAGAGTATATTGGAATTGGTGTGGTGTTGGTGATTGTGAAATAGTATAATGTACGTCAAATGATGGTGTATAAATTTGCACAGACTTTCTAGTCGGCGATATCAGCGGTGATGGTGATCAGTTACGTGTCGTCGACAGAGGAATGCATTGATTTGTGAGAGTGAGTTCTGCATTGTAATATAAATGAATGAATGGCTGTATGAAAGTGTATTGTGGAGTGTTATTGTAAGTATTGTAAGTAAGTAAGTAAGTAAGTAAGTAGTAGTATGTATGTATGTATGTATGCATGTATGTTTGTTAGTTCGCTTCCTTCACTCTCGCTCTCTCTTCGCTCTGAGTCTCGGTGTCTGTGCGTGTGTGAGTATCTTTACGTGAATCGGATTTAGGTGATGGTGTGGAGAATGGCAAGTGATTGGACAGTGAGAAATTGAATGGGTTGGCGTTGAAGTGTTGTATTTGGTGTTACACAGGAATGCATTTGTTCGTGTTTTACAAGGGATCAGGTATGTCGGAGATGTTAATGCGTAATAATGCAATAAATGGATGAGGTTATGCTTTGTAGGCAATTGGTTGTTTTAGTGTTTATTTCTCGTTTTAGATGCGTAAGAATTCAGTTGTAGATGGTGGGTGGCATGAAGGCGGAGATTGGAATCGATGCAATTTGTGAATATAGTTTGAGTTGGCGATGCGCGAGTGTTGTTATGAGATGTAGTATGTAAGTGGTGATGTTTATTGAATCATCGTGTAATGTGAATAATAATAGTAGTGGAAGTGGGTAGTTGATTGATTGGTGAGTTGGCATATTGTTAAGCATTGTTAATTGTGAACCATGCAAATGTCTTGTTATTTATCTACTTTGATAATTAATGTTAGATGAGAAGGTGAACTTTACCTGAATAGGTGATGTTGATAGGAAGGAGTGTTGAGCGAATAATTTGTGAATGAGGTGATAGTTGGATGAAGATGAATGGGAATTCTCAGTAGTGGATGAGAAGGTGTTCTGGTCAGTTTGTCAGTTGGTCAACAAAAGTAAGCATTGACACATTTAATGAAATTGTGTGATCGGAGAGATGATGTGTTTGGTTTTATGATCGAGTGAGTAATACAAAGTAAGCGAGCAAGTAAGACAATTATGATATTGATTGATATGCAATGCCAGATTAACAGCATCACTTTGTGATGATATTTGTGTTGCAGTGTTGTGATGAGAGTGGCATTCTGTTGTTCGTTGAATTCTCTTTGAATCTAGGTGTAGCAGACGAGACGGATGAATATCGTTTGAGAGTATATTGGAATTGGTGTGGTGTTGGTGATTGTGAAATAGTATAATGTACGTCAAATGATGGTGTATAAATTTGCACAGACTTTCTAGTCGGCGATATCAGCGGTGATGGTGATCAGTTACGTGTCGTCGACAGAGGAATGCATTGATTTGTGAGAGTGAGTTCTGCATTGTAATATAAATGAATGAATGGCTGTATGAAAGTGTATTGTGGAGTGTTATTGTAAGTATTGTAGGTATGCATGTATCCATGTTTGCCAGTTCGCTTCCTTCACTCTCGCTCTCTCTCGCTCTGAGTCTCGGTGTCTGTGCGTGTGTGAGTATCTTTACGTGAATCGGATTTAGGTGATGGTGTGGAGAATGGCAAGTGATTGGACAGTGAGAAATTGAATGGGTTGGCGTTGAAGTGTTGTATTTGGTGTTACACAGGAATGCATTTGTTCGTGTTTTACAAGGGATCAGGTATGTCGGAGATGTTAATGCGTAATAATGCAATAAATGGATGAGGTTATGCTTTGTAGGCAATTGGTTGTTTTAGTGTTTATTTCTCGTTTTAGATGCGTAAGAATTCAGTTGTAGATGGTGGGTGGCATGAAGGCGGAGATTGGAATCGATGCAATTTGTGAATATAGTTTGAGTTGGCGATGCGCGAGTGTTGTTATGAGATGTAGTATGTAAGTGGTGATGTTTATTGAATCATCGTGTAATGTGAATAATAATAGTAGTGGAAGTGGGTAGTTGATTGATTGGTGAGTTGGCATATTGTTAAGCATTGTTAATTGTGAACCATGCAAATGTCTTGTTATTTATCTACTTTGATAATTAATGTTAGATGAGAAGGTGAACTTTACCTGAATAGGTGATGTTGATAGGAAGGAGTGTTGAGCGAATAATTTGTGAATGAGGTGATAGTTGGATGAAGATGAATGGGAATTCTCAGTAGTGGATGAGAAGGTGTTCTGGTCAGTTTGTCAGTTGGTCAACAAAAGTAAGCATTGACACATTTAATGAAATTGTGTGATCGGAGAGATGATGTGTTTGGTTTTATGATCGAGTGAGTAATACAAAGTAAGCGAGCAAGTAAGACAATTATGATATTGATTGATATGCAATGCCAGATTAACAGCATCACTTTGTGATGATATTTGTGTTGCAGTGTTGTGATGAGAGTGGCATTCTGTTGTTCGTTGAATTCTCTTTGAATCTAGGTGTAGCAGACGAGACGGATGAATATTGTTTGAGAGTATATTGGAATTGGTGTGGTGTTGGTGATTGTGAAATAGTATAATGTACGTCAAATGATGGTGTTTAAATTTGCACAGACTTTCTAGTCGGCGATATCAGTGGTGATGGTGATCAGTTACGTGTCGTCGACAGAGGAATGCATTGATTTGTGAGAGTGAGTTCTGCATTGTAATATAAATGAATGAATGGCTGTATGAAAGTGTATTGTGGAGTGTTATTATAAGTATTGTAAGTATGTTTGTATGTATGTATGTTTCTTTGTTTGTTTGTTAGTTCGCTTCCTTCACTCTCGCTCTCGCTCTCTCTCTCTCTGGGTCTCGGTTTCTGTGCGTGTGTGAGTATCTTTACGTGAATCGGATTTAGGTGATGGTGTGGAGAATGGCAAGTGATTGGACAGTGAGAAATTGAATGGGTTGGCGTTGAAGTGTTGTATTTGGTGTTACACAGGAATGCATTTGTTCGTGTTTTACAAGGGATCAGGTATGTCGGAGATGTTAATGCGTAATAATGCAATAAATGGATGAGGTTATGCTTTGTAGGCAATTGGTTGTTTTAGTGTTTATTTCTCGTTTTAGATGCGTAAGAATTCAGTTGTAGATGGTGGGTGGCATGAAGGCGGAGATTGGAATCGATGCAATTTGTGAATATAGTTTGAGTTGGCGATGCGCGAGTGTTGTTATGAGATGTAGTATGTAAGTGGTGATGTTTATTGAATCATCGTGTAATGTGAATAATAATAGTAGTGGAAGTGGGTAGTTGATTGATTGGTGAGTTGGCATATTGTTAAGCATTGTTAATTGTGAACCATGCAAATGTCTTGTTATTTATCTACTTTGATAATTAATGTTAGATGAGAAGGTGAACTTTACCTGAATAGGTGATGTTGATAGGAAGGAGTGTTGAGCGAATAATTTGTGAATGAGGTGATAGTTGGATGAAGATGAATGGGAATTCTCAGTAGTGGATGAGAAGGTGTTCTGGTCAGTTTGTCAGTTGGTCAACAAAAGTAAGCATTGACACATTTAATGAAATTGTGTGATCGGAGAGATGATGTGTTTGGTTTTATGATCGAGTGAGTAATACAAAGTAAGCGAGCAAGTAAGACAATTATGATATTGATTGATATGCAATGCCAGATTAACAGCATCACTTTGTGATGATATTTGTGTTGCAGTGTTGTGATGAGAGTGGCATTCTGTTGTTCGTTGAATTCTCTTTGAATCTAGGTGTAGCAGACGAGACGGATGAATATCGTTTGAGAGTATATTGGAATTGGTGTGGTGTTGGTGATTGTGAAATAGTATAATGTACGTCAAATGATGGTGTATAAATTTGCACAGACTTTCTAGTCGGCGATATCAGCGGTGATGGTGATCAGTTACGTGTCGTCGACAGAGGAATGCATTGATTTGTGAGAGTGAGTTCTGCATTGTAATATAAATGAATGAATGGCTGTATGAAAGTGTATTGTGGAGTGTTATTGTAAGTATTGTAAGTAAGTAAGTAAGTAAGTAAGTAGTATGTATGTATGTATGTATGTATGCATGTATGTTTGTTAGTTCGCTTCCTTCACTCTCGCTCTCGCTCTCTCTCTCTCTGGGTCTCGGTTTCTGTGCGTGTGTGAGTATCTTTACGTGAATCGGATTTAGGTGATGGTGTGGAGAATGGCAAGTGATTGGACAGTGAGAAATTGAATGGGTTGGCGTTGAAGTGTTGTATTTGGTGTTACACAGGAATGCATTTGTTCGTGTTTTACAAGGGATCAGGTATGTCGGAGATGTTAATGCGTAATAATGCAATAAATGGATGAGGTTATGCTTTGTAGGCAATTGGTTGTTTTAGTGTTTATTTCTCGTTTTAGATGCGTAAGAATTCAGTTGTAGATGGTGGGTGGCATGAAGGCGGAGATTGGAATCGATGCAATTTGTGAATATAGTTTGAGTTGGCGATGCGCGAGTGTTGTTATGAGATGTAGTATGTAAGTGGTGATGTTTATTGAATCATCGTGTAATGTGAATAATAATAGTAGTGGAAGTGGGTAGTTGATTGATTGGTGAGTTGGCATATTGTTAAGCATTGTTAATTGTGAACCATGCAAATGTCTTGTTATTTATCTACTTTGATAATTAATGTTAGATGAGAAGGTGAACTTTACCTGAATAGGTGATGTTGATAGGAAGGAGTGTTGAGCGAATAATTTGTGAATGAGGTGATAGTTGGATGAAGATGAATGGGAATTCTCAGTAGTGGATGAGAAGGTGTTCTGGTCAGTTTGTCAGTTGGTCAACAAAAGTAAGCATTGACACATTTAATGAAATTGTGTGATCGGAGAGATGATGTGTTTGGTTTTATGATCGAGTGAGTAATACAAAGTAAGCGAGCAAGTAAGACAATTATGATATTGATTGATATGCAATGCCAGATTAACAGCATCACTTTGTGATGATATTTGTGTTGCAGTGTTGTGATGAGAGTGGCATTCTGTTGTTCGTTGAATTCTCTTTGAATCTAGGTGTAGCAGACGAGACGGATGAATATCGTTTGAGAGTATATTGGAATTGGTGTGGTGTTGGTGATTGTGAAATAGTATAATGTACGTCAAATGATGGTGTATAAATTTGCACAGACTTTCTAGTCGGCGATATCAGCGGTGATGGTGATCAGTTACGTGTCGTCGACAGAGGAATGCATTGATTTGTGAGAGTGAGTTCTGCATTGTAATATAAATGAATGAATGGCTGTATGAAAGTGTATTGTGGAGTGTTATTGTAAGTATTGTAAGTAAGTAGTAAGTAAGTAGTATGTATGTATGTATGTATGTATGCATGTATGTTTGTTAGTTCGCTTCCTTCACTCTCGCTCTCTCTCGCTCTGAGTCTCGGTGTCTGTGCGTGTGTGAGTATCTTTACGTGAATCGGATTTAGGTGATGGTGTGGAGAATGGCAAGTGATTGGACAGTGAGAAATTGAATGGGTTGGCGTTGAAGTGTTGTATTTGGTGTTACACAGGAATGCATTTGTTCGTGTTTTACAAGGGATCAGGTATGTCGGAGATGTTAATGCGTAATAATGCAATAAATGGATGAGGTTATGCTTTGTAGGCAATTGGTTGTTTTAGTGTTTATTTCTCGTTTTAGATGCGTAAGAATTCAGTTGTAGATGGTGGGTGGCATGAAGGCGGAGATTGGAATCGATGCAATTTGTGAATATAGTTTGAGTTGGCGATGCGCGAGTGTTGTTATGAGATGTAGTATGTAAGTGGTGATGTTTATTGAATCATCGTGTAATGTGAATAATAATAGTAGTGGAAGTGGGTAGTTGATTGATTGGTGAGTTGGCATATTGTTAAGCATTGTTAATTGTGAACCATGCAAATGTCTTGTTATTTATCTACTTTGATAATTAATGTTAGATGAGAAGGTGAACTTTACCTGAATAGGTGATGTTGATAGGAAGGAGTGTTGAGCGAATAATTTGTGAATGAGGTGATAGTTGGATGAAGATGAATGGGAATTCTCAGTAGTGGATGAGAAGGTGTTCTGGTCAGTTTGTCAGTTGGTCAACAAAAGTAAGCATTGACACATTTAATGAAATTGTGTGATCGGAGAGATGATGTGTTTGGTTTTATGATCGAGTGAGTAATACAAAGTAAGCGAGCAAGTAAGACAATTATGATATTGATTGATATGCAATGCCAGATTAACAGCATCACTTTGTGATGATATTTGTGTTGCAGTGTTGTGATGAGAGTGGCATTCTGTTGTTCGTTGAATTCTCTTTGAATCTAGGTGTAGCAGACGAGACGGATGAATATCGTTTGAGAGTATATTGGAATTGGTGTGGTGTTGGTGATTGTGAAATAGTATAATGTACGTCAAATGATGGTGTATAAATTTGCACAGACTTTCTAGTCGGCGATATCAGCGGTGATGGTGATCAGTTACGTGTCGTCGACAGAGGAATGCATTGATTTGTGAGAGTGAGTTCTGCATTGTAATATAAATGAATGAATGGCTGTATGAAAGTGTATTGTGGAGTGTTATTGTAAGTATTGTAAGTAAGTAAGTAAGTAAGTAGTAGTATGTATGTATGTATGTATGTATGCATGTATGTTTGTTAGTTCGCTTCCTTCACTCTCGCTCTCGCTCTCTCTCTCTCTGGGTCTCGGTTTCTGTGCGTGTGTGAGTATCTTTACGTGAATCGGATTTAGGTGATGGTGTGGAGAATGGCAAGTGATTGGACAGTGAGAAATTGAATGGGTTGGCGTTGAAGTGTTGTATTTGGTGTTACACAGGAATGCATTTGTTCGTGTTTTACAAGGGATCAGGTATGTCGGAGATGTTAATGCGTAATAATGCAATAAATGGATGAGGTTATGCTTTGTAGGCAATTGGTTGTTTTAGTGTTTATTTCTCGTTTTAGATGCGTAAGAATTCAGTTGTAGATGGTGGGTGGCATGAAGGCGGAGATTGGAATCGATGCAATTTGTGAATATAGTTTGAGTTGGCGATGCGCGAGTGTTGTTATGAGATGTAGTATGTAAGTGGTGATGTTTATTGAATCATCGTGTAATGTGAATAATAATAGTAGTGGAAGTGGGTAGTTGATTGATTGGTGAGTTGGCATATTGTTAAGCATTGTTAATTGTGAACCATGCAAATGTCTTGTTATTTATCTACTTTGATAATTAATGTTAGATGAGAAGGTGAACTTTACCTGAATAGGTGATGTTGATAGGAAGGAGTGTTGAGCGAATAATTTGTGAATGAGGTGATAGTTGGATGAAGATGAATGGGAATTCTCAGTAGTGGATGAGAAGGTGTTCTGGTCAGTTTGTCAGTTGGTCAACAAAAGTAAGCATTGACACATTTAATGAAATTGTGTGATCGGAGAGATGATGTGTTTGGTTTTATGATCGAGTGAGTAATACAAAGTAAGCGAGCAAGTAAGACAATTATGATATTGATTGATATGCAATGCCAGATTAACAGCATCACTTTGTGATGATATTTGTGTTGCAGTGTTGTGATGAGAGTGGCATTCTGTTGTTCGTTGAATTCTCTTTGAATCTAGGTGTAGCAGACGAGACGGATGAATATCGTTTGAGAGTATATTGGAATTGGTGTGGTGTTGGTGATTGTGAAATAGTATAATGTACGTCAAATGATGGTGTATAAATTTGCACAGACTTTCTAGTCGGCGATATCAGCGGTGATGGTGATCAGTTACGTGTCGTCGACAGAGGAATGCATTGATTTGTGAGAGTGAGTTCTGCATTGTAATATAAATGAATGAATGGCTGTATGAAAGTGTATTGTGGAGTGTTATTATAAGTATTGTAAGTATGTTTGTATGTATGTATGTTTCTTTGTTTGTTTGTTAGTTCGCTTCCTTCACTCTCGCTCTCGCTCTCTCTCTCTCTGGGTCTCGGTTTCTGTGCGTGTGTGAGTATCTTTACGTGAATCGGATTTAGGTGATGGTGTGGAGAATGGCAAGTGATTGGACAGTGAGAAATTGAATGGGTTGGCGTTGAAGTGTTGTATTTGGTGTTACACAGGAATGCATTTGTTCGTGTTTTACAAGGGATCAGGTATGTCGGAGATGTTAATGCGTAATAATGCAATAAATGGATGAGGTTATGCTTTGTAGGCAATTGGTTGTTTTAGTGTTTATTTCTCGTTTTAGATGCGTAAGAATTCAGTTGTAGATGGTGGGTGGCATGAAGGCGGAGATTGGAATCGATGCAATTTGTGAATATAGTTTGAGTTGGCGATGCGCGAGTGTTGTTATGAGATGTAGTATGTAAGTGGTGATGTTTATTGAATCATCGTGTAATGTGAATAATAATAGTAGTGGAAGTGGGTAGTTGATTGATTGGTGAGTTGGCATATTGTTAAGCATTGTTAATTGTGAACCATGCAAATGTCTTGTTATTTATCTACTTTGATAATTAATGTTAGATGAGAAGGTGAACTTTACCTGAATAGGTGATGTTGATAGGAAGGAGTGTTGAGCGAATAATTTGTGAATGAGGTGATAGTTGGATGAAGATGAATGGGAATTCTCAGTAGTGGATGAGAAGGTGTTCTGGTCAGTTTGTCAGTTGGTCAACAAAAGTAAGCATTGACACATTTAATGAAATTGTGTGATCGGAGAGATGATGTGTTTGGTTTTATGATCGAGTGAGTAATACAAAGTAAGCGAGCAAGTAAGACAATTATGATATTGATTGATATGCAATGCCAGATTAACAGCATCACTTTGTGATGATATTTGTGTTGCAGTGTTGTGATGAGAGTGGCATTCTGTTGTTCGTTGAATTCTCTTTGAATCTAGGTGTAGCAGACGAGACGGATGAATATCGTTTGAGAGTATATTGGAATTGGTGTGGTGTTGGTGATTGTGAAATAGTATAATGTACGTCAAATGATGGTGTATAAATTTGCACAGACTTTCTAGTCGGCGATATCAGCGGTGATGGTGATCAGTTACGTGTCGTCGACAGAGGAATGCATTGATTTGTGAGAGTGAGTTCTGCATTGTAATATAAATGAATGAATGGCTGTATGAAAGTGTATTGTGGAGTGTTATTGTAAGTATTGTAAGTAAGTATAGTAAGTAGTATGTATGTATGTATGTATGTATGTATGTATGTATGTATGTATGTATGTATGTATGTATGTATGTATGTATGTATGTATGTATGTATGTATGTATGTATGTATGTATGTATGTATGTATGTATGTATGTATGTATGTATGTATGTATGTATGTATGTATGTATGTATGTATGTATGTATGTATGTATGTATGTATGTATGTATGTATGTATGTATGTATGTATGTATGTATGTATGTATGTATGTATGTATGTATGTATGTATGTATGTATGTATGTATGTATGTATGTATGTATGTATGTATGTATGTATGTATGTATGTATGTATGTATGTATGTATGTATGTATGTATGTATGTATGTATGTATGTATGTATGTATGTATGTATGTATGTATGTATGTATGTATGTATGTATGTATGTATGTATGTATGTATGTATGTATGTATGTATGTATGTATGTATGTATGTATGTATGTATGTATGTATGTATGTATGTATGTATGTATGTATGTATGTATGTATGTATGTATGTATGTATGTATGTATGTATGTATGTATGTATGTATGTATGTATGTATGTATGTATGTATGTATGTATGTATGTATGTATGTATGTATGTATGTATGTATGTATGTATGTATGTATGTATGTATGTATGTATGTATGTATGTATGTATGTATGTATGTATGTATGTATGTATGTATGTATGTATGTATGTATGTATGTATGTATGTATGTATGTATGTATGTATGTATGTATGTATGTATGTATGTATGTATGTATGTATGTATGTATGTATGTATGTATGTATGTATGTATGTATGTATGTATGTATGTATGTATGTATGTATGTATGTATGTATGTATGTATGTATGTATGTATGTATGTATGTATGTATGTATGTATGTATGTATGTATGTATGTATGTATGTATGTATGTATGTATGTATGTATGTATGTATGTATGTATGTATGTATGTATGTATGTATGTATGTATGTATGTATGTATGTATGTATGTATGTATGTATGTATGTATGTATGTATGTATGTATGTATGTATGTATGTATGTATGTATGTATGTATGTATGTATGTATGTATGTATGTATGTATGTATGTATGTATGTATGTATGTATGTATGTATGTATGTATGTATGTATGTATGTATGTATGTATGTATGTATGTATGTATGTATGTATGTATGTATGTATGTATGTATGTATGTATGTATGTATGTATGTATGTATGTATGTATGTATGTATGTATGTATGTATGTATGTATGTATGTATGTATGTATGTATGTATGTATGTATGTATGTATGTATGTATGTATGTATGTATGTATGTATGTATGTATGTATGTATGTATGTATGTATGTATGTATGTATGTATGTATGTATGTATGTATGTATGTATGTATGTATGTATGTATGTATGTATGTATGTATGTATGTATGTATGTATGTATGTATGTATGTATGTATGTATGTATGTATGTATGTATGTATGTATGTATGTATGTATGTATGTATGTATGTATGTATGTATGTATGTATGTATGTATGTATGTATGTATGTATGTATGTATGTATGTATGTATGTATGTATGTATGTATGTATGTATGTATGTATGTATGTATGTATGTATGTATGTATGTATGTATGTATGTATGTATGTATGTATGTATGTATGTATGTATGTATGTATGTATGTATGTATGTATGTATGTATGTATGTATGTATGTATGTATGTATGTATGTATGTATGTATGTATGTATGTATGTATGTATGTATGTATGTATGTATGTATGTATGTATGTATGTATGTATGTATGTATGTATGTATGTATGCATGTATGTTTGTTAGTTCGCTTCCTTCACTCTCGCTCTCTCTCGCTCTGAGTCTCGGTGTCTGTGCGTGTGTGAGTATCTTTACGTGAATCGGATTTAGGTGATGGTGTGGAGAATGGCAAGTGATTGGACAGTGAGAAATTGAATGGGTTGGCGTTGAAGTGTTGTATTTGGTGTTACACAGGAATGCATTTGTTCGTGTTTTACAAGGGATCAGGTATGTCGGAGATGTTAATGCGTAATAATGCAATAAATGGATGAGGTTATGCTTTGTAGGCAATTGGTTGTTTTAGTGT
>JALJAT010000332.1:0-20292 GCA_034768735.1 Schistosoma mekongi | reverse complement strand
CAAGCCCGCCACGACGTCAAGGTAGCGGGCACGGTCGGGCACTCATTATAACAACAAGCCCAATCATCACATCAGAATAACAGCTATGGTCGATAACAAATTGTGAAGTGATTTTTGTAAAGTACGAGAAAACCACAATATAAGAGATAGGAATCCTACCCAAATGTTCTTCCGGTAGATTATAGTTCAAATCAACGCATCTAAAAGAAGTCCACGTTACATCATATAATAGTTTACGAAATAAACCTGAATGGCACCGCTAATCTCTGTTTGAAGCCATATTGAGTAACTAATTATCACTATTTTCATTATATTTATATACCTGCCATCATCAAAGTTACATAAAGAGGATTAACTAAGTAATTTATGAATTCTAGTAAAAGTCTCTAACCATTTCAATAAGCAGTAAATAACATTTTCTTGGATAATAAACCCTCGTTGCATCATGTTGTACCATACAGTCAGTGAATTCGATAATAGAATAATAACAACTGTAATATGGATGCACTAGTAAATAACTTGCGAAATTTCGAATCTCAATGGTCTCAAATTTATTGACAGTTTAAACAAATCGTTTACTATTATTCGATTATCATTGTCTTCCAAAACTAATAATTTGTAGTTTATTTATCATATTGAAAGTAGTGATGTTAAAAACGTTTTCTTGGGTAAAATCCTTGAATAATTCAATAAGCTTAGATTCATAGTTAATCCATTTTAATTTGCAACAAATCATCAGGCATTTCGTATTATTCAGTTGGTGAAATTAGGAAGAGGTTAAAATGAACAACATAGAGTCGATGGTTGGGTTATTAAATTCCAAAAAATATATAAGCTAAATCATTACTATTATTAATTTGAATTTAACACGGTGAATGAACATTCTGTCTTCTATTTTTAAAAAAAATCTTACCTAGCAGGTTGGATTCGTAAGATTAATCCATCAACTATAAACCGCCAGTCATACTTCCTGATAGTTAATCGTGTGATTTTGACAGATATTGCAATCTACAGTTTTGAATAACCTAGTTCTCACTGAAAAATTTGCTGATGTCAGATATAGTCGGTTAAAGGACACCAAGTAAGCAGTAAATAATAGCCCAACGTAAATCAATGTAAAAACATCAGTCTATCCATAAACGCTAATGATTAGTTGATAATCATAATATGATACTTTTGCATTATTTTACCTGTAGCGGTAAATAATCCCCAAAATAAATAGTTACATAGGTTTCGACATTGATGCTGACCATGTTTGTTTTAGCGGACACTACTAAGTTGAAGGCGCCCGGTCACGCATCACCACCATATCTCGCCACGCCGTACCGAAACAAGCAACCCTCTCTAGTTTGCCAGCCTAGACGTTGCTAACCCATTGTCGCTCCATTCACGATCAAATATAACTTCTCTTCCATCCTTCATTGCCTTCTGATTTCTTCTCATTCATAAGAGTGGGTTCAATCGTTAGAAGTTGCTCTGGTAATAATCCAAACGTAACTTGGTCATATACCGGGTGTAACTTCATACCATATACATAGATGACAGGTGGTGTCGTAAGGATTGAAATCTCTGATAAAATAAAGTGGTTAACTTGGATAGTACACAATAATGACCATTACTGATCTTGATCGTGTATCCTAAACTAATAAATTGTGCTAGATATTTAGTAGATACAAATATGAAAACGATTATATTAGCGTAACTGTATTGTTAGACAACAAGTTTCCAAATCCCTAGGCTTCAGTTTATTGTAGTTTGTTCATTCATTTTTAATTTATTTCAGAAATAATGTTTCAATACATCGACAATTGGGCTTACTGTGTTTTTATGTCAAATTCGCTTATCATTTTCTTGTATACAAATTACATGGTCATTGTATATTTCGGCCGTTATATCATAAACAACTTCCGGTCTATACATATCATTACCAAGGTTAACTTTGATAATTTCAAATAAATTGAGCATTGGATAGATTGTTTATAAAATAAGTGATATATATTTGTAAAATTCCAATGAGTAGAAATTAAAATTTCTGACGTTTCGCGGCTTAGTGCAAGTCGCTTCTTCATAGAAATGAATGGCCGAAATTAATTAACACAAGAATAAATAATACAATGGAACAAATCAAAAAACAAAATAAACCCGTTCAATCAAAATGCGAGTTTGATCGTTTCATGATGTCAAGTTATATAGGTCAAGGTGGTTTGAGATGAGACATGTATGTACATGTTAGTGTGATGTGTGAGGAAAATATGTGAAAATAAATTGTATGTATGTTCATGTGTATGAAATTCGATGTACTCTAATTGTGGCTAGTTGGATAGAAAGTCCATGTTGGGTGAATTAGAAGGCCTTCCACTTTGTTAAGTGCAGTTGGATTTAATAAAATGTGAAGCGCCTCAGCTATTCGTCTTTCCTAATAATTGGAAAAACCTTTCTGAATAATTCGGATATTTTTAATATCGATTTTATAGTTGTGATAGATAGTATGTACTGCTATTGCTGATTAATTTGTAATTTTCAAGTTCAACAGGATTATTAGGAGGTCGTTTAGTGTAGCTTTCATGTTCTTTGGCACGAGTTTTGATTTCTCGTGAAGATTCTCCAATATAGAAGGCATCACAATCAACACAACCTAGCCTGTAGACACAATTCTGTGTTGAGGTGAAAGGGATCTTGTCCTTTATTTAACCAATGCACTTCGAATAGTGTTGGTAGTTTTGTAGAAAGTTTGAATTCCGTGTTGTTTTAGAATTCTTTGTAATTCATCAGTTGTGTCTTGACGGTAAGGTAGAACAGCTGTACCAATCCAAGATATTTTGACTAATTTACTATTATTTAGTAATAAGTCGTTTTGTTTTGCAAATTGTTAATAATATTCATTGGAAAATTATTAAGCCGTAGGATGTTGACTATATTTTTGTATTCGGATTGCTTGTCGTCTTCAGATGTAATGAGTCTACCGGCTCTTCTGAATAAGTTTAGAGCCAGCGATATCTTTGCACTGAATGGATGTGCTGAGTCGAAATCGATATATCGATTTGAATGTGTCGGCTTGCGGTAAATTCTCAGATTGAGTTCCATTGATATTTCTTTTAACTAAGCAGTCTAAAAATGGTAACTGATTGTGTTCATTTTCACTTTCTAAAGTGAATTTGATATTCTGAGATAGGTTGTTGATTCGTTTTGAGAATGATCTTAGAAAAGTCTTTTTGATGATGACAAAAGTGTCATCAACATACCTTAGCCGAACCCTTGGTCTAATGACATTATTGAAATGTGAGATTCAATATGGATCATGAAAAGGTTTGCTACAATTAGTGAAACGGGGGGGAGCCCATTGTTACTCCGTTGGTTTGTTTGCACAGAATCCCTTTGAAGGTGAAAAAAGTTGAATTCAAGCATAGGTTTAGGGATTTCATGATTAAACTGATGCTTAATGGGCACCGGCTAGATAGTGTATGATCATTTTCTAGTAATCCATTAATAAATTCTAGGCATATATCAATTGGAATACTAGTATATAAAGATACAACATCATAGCTTACCATTGTTTCAATATCTTCAATTATCAAATCTGATATTTTTGATTTGAAATCATATGTGTCTTTGACAACATTGTGTAAATTTTGTTGTAGCGGTTTTAAAATGTTGCTTAGATATCTAGCAAGCGCATAAGTACATCGAATTTCATACACATGAACATACATACAATTTATTTTCACATATTTTCCTCACACATCACACTAACATGTACATACATGTCTCATCTCAAACCACCTTGACCTATATAACTTGACATCATGAAACGATCAAACTCGCATTTTGATTGAACGGGTTTATTTTGTTTTTTGATTTGTTCCATTGTATTATTTATTCTTGTGTTAATTAATTTCGGCCATTCATTTCTATGAAGAAGCGACTTGCACTAAGCCGCGAAACGTCAGAAATTTTAATTTCTACTCATTGGAATTTTACAAATATATATCATTTATTTTATAAACTGCCGGTCTAGTTTGTTAAAAAAAATTCGAATTTATCTCTTCATAATAATTCTTCATTATCAAAAAAATACAAGTTTACACAAAATTAAAATTTTTGTATTCAACTGGGGCTACAATTTTTATTACTTTTTAATGTACAACACCAATGTTGTAATGAATTTATTTCAAAATAATTGAAATGTTTAATACAATTAAGTAGTGCTTATATACCAGTTGCTTTAAATTCTACCCAAACTCAATAGAAAATATTTCCCTCCTCTGATAAATTCTTATTATATGAAATAAGGAAAAATCAGATGGAAAACTGATCAATATTTCCGTGAGAGATTTAGATTTACGTCATTTATAATATACTTTCATTCCTACATTTTTCACTTTGTTTTGATATAAAAAATTAATGATTATTTTTGTTGACTACTTTAATGTTTATCAGTAGTAAAGAATGTGTATTAAAATTAATAATAATGCAATTAAATACGGAGACTAAATTTTCATTTAATCAATATTCCTCAAACTCGTTATAATTAGTTTGTTTTTTATTGTTATGTTAAGTAGCCAACATGGTCTTTTAATAAGCATAAAACAGATAAAGTTATTTTTTAATGAAGCTTTGCTATCAAATGCTAATAATTTTATCATTTTACTTAAGTTATAGTCATCGAGTAACAAAAACATCTGCAAAAACAATAATATTATTGATATTGATTTAAGTAGAGCTAAACTCAAGACGTTAATTTATCTTATACAAAAACATTTTGATTAGATTATGTTGTTAAACTATTGGTGTATACGATCATATAATCACTACACTAAATGAAGTGTTGAGTACGATCGATTACTGCGTTTTATAAGCCCTTCTCAACCACTTTAATTGATTTGAAATGTTTCAAATAAATCTTTCTATATCATGATTACTTATTCACATCACTTTTTTTATTTTTCGTATGACACAATAGGTAAAACATTTCGTTCCTAAGGTTTCTTGATGTACTTTAATTTAACTAATTTAGAATAATCACTATGATGTTCAGTGTATTAACGCCTAAATATTTACTTTTTCATTTCTATTAAAAATGGCTAAATTCCCAAAAATACCATATTACTTCAGAACAATGTACTTAGTTCTGACGGCGTTTCTCCGATAACCGAAGATGTCATTTTACCGTCATTCAATAGGTTAAATGATATAGACATCAATTTCCGTTGGAAGCTATAAAGTTTTGTTACTGAATGTTACTGTAATTTGTCAAGTAGATAGAAATTATGGATCTAGGCATACTGTAATTATGTTCTTATTATGATTAACAGCTACAGACTTTAACTATTTGCTTGAGGCACTAGGTAGTTTATTTAATCATTATCCTGTATATTTTTGACTTAATTACCTGTTCATAGAGACCTTTCATGATTATTAAGTAAATATAGCAGTCGACTCAAGTATTTCTCTATTAAAAATAGGTAGAAAATACAACTCTAAGCATATTTTAAATAATTTCAGTTACTTTAAAAATTTATTTTTAAGTTGGCATAGTCTCCCTAGTGATTATTGCAAATGGTTGTTATTATTAAATTCAGACAATGTTTTAAAGTTTCTAATAATTGATAAATAATAGTCTATAAAGTATAATTACATTTTGAAAAAATTTACTTTCATGCTTTAATATTAACTATTGAAATGATTTCATATAATTCTTTGGGTAACTTTTTTATAAATTCACGTTAACTCTTTAATTTATTATGGATAAAACATTTATCTGTTGATTAGTAAAAATCTTGAATATTTTATAGCTGAAACTTGTACCAGAAAATAAATGTGATATTGTGTTTCTATGTGAATCATAATAAATACTTTGATATCTTAAAACATTTTACTGACTATGAATGACAGTTTTCTAGGCGAAAAATCATGTTAGAGTGTATTAATGAAGAATAGTAAAAACTTCTGGTTTCATGTAGGTCACTATGCTATCTCCAGTAAGCCTTATTAAGCAACTGAGTTGTGTAAGATACATAAGATGTAAATGTATATTTGCGACATTTCTGTTAGGTACTAATTCTGTATAGTTGTCTCAATATTGAGAGGCATAAGTAAGTAAATATTCATTTGCAACAGCAATTTGTTAAATTATACCCTTTTTTAAGTTTATCGATATTTTTGGTTGATTTGAGTCGTTGTATCTAATTATAACCAGCAGGAATGGGATAAGCTCATGAATAAGGAAGATGGATATTATCAGCCTCCATTTTCGGAAATTATTACTTTGCCTAATAAAAGTGAAAAATTCTTTTGATAAAATACTTTGAAGCCAAGAGTATTGCCATTTTCACTACTTTACGATAAAAGGTCAATGTTCACAAGTCCTCTAGAATATTATATTTGTCTTAAAATGCTATGGTGCTTAAAATTCTCCATTCAATCATCTTTACGAAGCTCTTCTAATGACCTAGTAAATACTAAAGACGTTGTAAGTATACAGTTATTATAAGTAGACTTCTTTGAACAAAGAACTGGAGTATAGTTCCTTGTCGAATATAGTAAAGCAACTGTGTTCCTTATTTATACGCAATTTGAATTCAGTACCATGTGTGCGAAATGAAAATGAGATCTCTTCAACTTGTATTTATCAACTATACATTGAAAACTTTAGCGTTTAGGAGTATACACGAAGTCAAGAGTAAAGATTTTTCGTCTTTTCAAACGGTTACGATTAGTTCAGTTTCATCATGAGAATCATTAATCAGAAAAGTTTCATACTCAAAAAAACTAATTTAACCAGATTCAGTATTATTTATTCCCTTTTTACTTCATTTCAGTTTGTTTTTCAATAGTTCCATTCAATATTTAAAAAAACGAAACTTTTTTAGAATTCACATTTGTGGATATTGATGAAATAAGGTTAGTCACAGTTGTAGAATCCCATTTTAGCCAGAAACAGCCATAATGTGCTCTCCAGTTTACATTGGTGCCCAAATGACATTAATCTGTGATGAATACTAATAAATGAATGTAACACTTATTTTCACAAACCCACCTCAACTCAGATGACGTAATCAGCTCACTAATGTCTAATTTTTAAGAGATTCTTCAGATTCAAGTAAAATGTCGTGACTGGTGGAGTTCAGGAATATCCATAATGAGGCAATTATCATCAGTGGCCTTGACTAATCGTCTGGTAATATTACAAATTAATGGAAATGGGAATTCTACTTCAAGAAACTTGCATAGAGGTGAAGATTCTTAAGCATTCACCTCATAGCCTAAATACCCTGGGTTGGATTTCTTGGAAGAATCGAGGATACACACTACTGGTAAATCCTTTAGTGAGGTAAAATTAATATTTGGTGCTCCCTAATTTTCACCTATAAGCAACAAACACCAAACTGTGACTATTGCAGTTTAAAAAATAAATAAATTCTCTTTAGAGATTTTCACTTTTTCCCTGTTTTTATGTTGGCTTTGATCTTCTGAATGGTTATTTAAAAAGCCAAAGAGAGGGGGCGTAATTACTATGGATAAATAATACACCAATTACATCATATTAAAAACTGGCTAAATAATTGAAGTTTAGGAAAATTAAACATGTTGAAAAAAATCTATTAAACTAACTAGAGAAATGAGTTAAAGTTCTTGAGGATTTATTATCGATTCAACATGGTATTACTTTGTATGTTATGTTCAGAATAGAATTTTACAAGAAGCAGAGAAGTATGCAAAATCATGAAATTGAAACAAACCAAGTGATAATGATATATTGTCTATTGAATCTATCATACGCTAACTAAAGTTTAAAACACTACATACTGAAATAGATCTGTTTCATTTATGAAACAAACCGCTGACATAAATGTTTGACAGATTAACAATTTTTACAGTCCGAATGTTAACTGTTTAATCATTTCTACCTACAGTTTTCTTAACAATAAGCCACAATAAAAAATAATGATAAATGCTTCTATCTTATAGAAAGTGTTGTTCTAATTTTAATGATTACATTCACGAAATTTCGGATAACCGATTGAGCGAAGACATTTGAAAGAAATTATTTTTACGAACATTCTTAGCAAATAAAATGAGTAAAAATTTAGAAGTTCCTGTCAATAGATTTCTCTAACTTTTAAATGCGAAGTAGTCAAAAAGTGAATTTACAGGATACATATTTAAATAAGAGATATGATTTAGCTACGAATGTTCAGAAAATCGAGCATTTATAAGGGGGAAATAAGGTTCAAGATATAGTAGGTAAAGGTGTGTGTGTGTGTGTGTGTGTGTTTAGTTTATATTTTAAGAAGACGAATGTTCATGTACACCGTTAAGATATGGTCAATGATAAGATTATGTCAATCTTAAGATTGACTTATCAGATTATGCAGCATGTAAAACTGAGGTTGAATGAATGTGATAAAAGTTATAAGTCAGAAAATGCATATATTTATGTTAGAAGCTGAATAGATGGATGGTATAATCTGACTATATACTCCTGAGGACAAATTAATAAGTGTTTTATGTTAGATAATGGGGGGCAATTAAACTAATTGATAACAGTAAATCTTACTATAATAGCTGAATAAATATTACGGAATAATTTGTCTTAGTGCATGCTGTCTGAGAACTAAAGAATGTTAGAATGGTTGCTAAATCATAAATCCACTTATTAATTATTAGTTGTAATAGTGTATCTTACTTAGATATTTTGTAGTATACAAATAATTCCCTACAGAAGTTTTCAGCAGGCATATTCTGTTAAACTGATCATAAGATAATTCAGTATAAAATAGAAAAATAAAATTTATTTATCAGAATAATGTAACATTTATGTGAACTGAATGTTTCGACACAAAAGTGAATTTTGGTACATAACAGTTTACATTGTGAAATCAAAAACCTGTCACTGTACATATTTCTATTTAAATTAATCAGGTTGTTAACATATTAAAACGAGGTGGAAAGTAAACATCTTCATAAATAATAAATAAAGCGAGGCACATAGTTAGATTAATATACTGGGTTGTTTAGTTTCTTAAGTAATTTAAAAATAGCCTTCATATTTTCACTCATTGTAGAGAAGTGATTGTCGTTAGGACAAATGAATTGCAATGAATTTTCGTATACATTGGGCAGGTAAATTCATTCTTTACACTGCATCAAGATACAAACACTCACGTTGATTGTCATTACTCTCAATGAGAACAATATACCTTACAGTGCGATAATAGGCAGCATTGTGTAAAAAGCCTCGTTTATGTTATTAGAGATGAAAAGAGGTGATCTCTTCATAGTGATTTTATTGTTAATAATAGCAAACTTATTTAAATAAGATAACAAGGCGAACTGAAGAAGCGTGTAATTTAACGAGGAGGTACAGCGAAACAATAGACGAGATGTTATAAATACCAGATTATCAGAATAAAGTGCCATTTCAGTCGGAATGCTTCTAATTTCATTTAAAATTTATCAACTATTTATAGGACAGCAAATAGATTTTTGCTTCTGTAAAGAGGTAGTACTTATTTCACTAAGTGTTGATTGGCTCAATGGTTCAATGATTATGTGTTTTTTGCTAGGATTTAAGGATCTGGGCTAAATCTCGTGTTGGGGTCGTGAATGTGCACTACTTAACAGTCCCATACTAAGATGAAACAGTTGTCCAATGTTTCCTGATTTTCAATCGTTGTCTAACTCAGGCCAGTGTGTAATATCTAATTAAAAATCCAAATGAGAAATAATAAACAATAATGTTTTTTTTAAACCTATAAATTATCTGATTTAAACATGTTTACTTATTTAAAACTAACTTGTCTAATCATTTGTATCTTAGGCATAGTTTTGTATCATGGGATAACTGAACAACTAATAAACATAACAACATATTTAATTGGTGCGCCAATTATAAGTTTATTTGTTTTTGTTTATCTATTTCACAAATTTAGCAGAAAAATCTGTAAACAAATTCTATATCCTTGAATATAAATTAAAATTAAAATTATGTTGATAATTTTAATTTTTTATAAAATGAAATTAACGTAGGTAATGTCAAAATTATTTGACATTACCTAAATTATTTGCTGTTTCTTTACAATTATGTAATAATTTCCTTCTTTAAATTTGCAAAAATTAGTTTATTACACGCATCATCCTTCCCCTCCCTCCGTTTATTAAACCTATTCACAAGCATCTACTCCTAATTTTAAGAATACAAATACACGTTACACTTAAATGTAATTATAAGTATATTATACATTCTATTCTGTTTATTATGACTTTCATCCCAAACAGTCACTTCAACCTTAACAGATACAGTATATAGAGCATACAATTTTAGGATGTATACAGTTGATAAGTAGCCTCGAAATAAAATGAGTTTACTTACTAGATTGAGGTGGTTTATGAGGGTGATATTAAGCTCAGTTTACTGACTGGTGGAGTTTAGACTTATCGGGAATGAGACAGTTATCACTAATGACAATTCATCATCGTTGTGGTATGTCAAGAATTGACGGAGTGGGAGTTGTACCATTAGATGCCGGCCAAGTGGTGCAGAGGGTTATGCGTTCGCCAACCTGTAACCCCTAATGCAGAATCTAGAGCGCACACTGCTGAGAATTTTCATACTAGGACAAAACGGCTGTCTAGTGCTCCTTAGTTTCCAGTGATACCCTGCTCACATCAATCGATGAATTCATTCACTATTCCAATTTACAAAGGGATCAGATTGTATAAAATCTGTCATTATATTAATTACTCCATAATAATATAATGTTATAATTTGAAGATTTCTAATCATTATCATGTTATCTAATTTGTATTTTTGGAAATATTTCCATTTTTGGTTATGAACGAATAATAAGTCTAGGAATGATGTATGTTAAATAAAAACTAAACGAAAGAAGATTTTACGATATTTCACTGATTTCTATTAATCTTTTCTAAAATAGAACATTCGAAGAGTTAATTAGCCTGACAAGTGGTTTTTGTCACTGGTTGAACAAAGTCAGTTTATTAGGAAGTTACCATCTATTATATTAGCTATTTTTGGTAGCCTTCGATGATATTCAAACAAAAGACCCTTACACTACGTAGTGGTTATAGTATTTTTTAAAATATTTTAAAACTAACTAATTAGTAGTTATTAAAACTAATGAATTTTCTAGCTGACTTATGAATACTTCCTTCTTATACATGATGCTAATTTTTTCTAAGAGAAATGCTAAAGTATCTTCTAATGATTAGTTTTAAATAGTTATTTTTCGTTTCAGTTATTACGAGAAAATACACTTCTGTTTCTTAAAAGGTCACTCATGTACTCAGTAGATTGACGTAGACTAGGAAATTTAATTATTACTAACTTGAAAACATTTTTACTATAGTTTCACACTTTCTGTTCCATGTAGTCACTTAGTGGAGATAGATTTCCGATAACAAAGTCTCTATATCAATTCGGATACTAAAATTGTACAGGAATTTGTTTTAGTAAAAATGAATGCACTTAAAATGATTTATTATCTATCCAGGAAGTGTTCTTCTTGAAAATCATAAGAGCATCAGCAATAGTCAGTTACACAGTAAACTGTGTGAAGATCGTACTCGAAGAATGTGTAGGCATTAAAACTTTACCAGCCTTTATACATGAACAGAATATTTTGGGAGGGGGGGTAAGTACTGGTCAAGAAATTGTATTTGAAGAGACAGAATTCATTGAATGTTTAAAGTTTCATTAATAAATATACCGTTTCTACCTACAGTCAGAATATAGTATTAATTACGGAGTGTCACCACTTCACGATTATCAAAAAGGTGTATCCAAAAACACATAGTAGACTAACATATAACAGCATAACATGATACATTCCTGTATTTTGTAGAGTGTATTAATCTAACGTCATTTAATTCTTATACAGTGAAATGTAGTGAAGTATATAAATTCATCTGACGAGTATACATAGAAAATGTATAAACTTGAATGAATGATAGACGAATCAACAAAATTGTAGATGTATTAAGCCTATTGCATTTTTGCAATTGAATCATTTAGTAGTAAGTAGGTACATTGTTGCTGTAAATAAACACTTGTTAGAAGATATAATAAATAATAAATGACTTGTTAACTCATTAAGTACATAAGATGTGATTTTAGTTGATATTCTAAACAATCGACAGCAAGTGCTAGATTTAAACAAGTGGATAATGAAAACTAGAAATTGATGGAATATCGTTTTAAATTCGTTTTAATATATTTAATGGTCCCAAACTATTCAATAACTTGTGGATATTATATTCTGTTGGTTAATTGTTACTTATATACTTAATAGCTGGTGAGTAGTTTAGTCTCCAATAAAATATGGTATATAGTTAGCAATGGATTTTATGAGGGATTTTCTGTGATTTGAAAGTAATTCTTATCGTAAACAGGGTACTAACCATTCAATTACTGAAATAAGGTAGAATGGTACTGTTATTTTATTCTAAGTTCCATAATAGTACTATTCATTTAAAAATAATATCATGATTCATGTACAAACAGAACGCTCTGTATCATACTTCATACTGAAACCTAGGTAGATACAGTGAAGAATTTCAAGCTGGAACAGAATGGTTACTTAATGTTACATAGTATTGCTTTCGACAATTAATGGTTCTGTTTACTATTTGTTGATATGAAATGAATTTATTTATAAATAGTTATCTTTTATAAGCTTTTTCATGTAAATATTTCTTATAAAATTTGAAGTTATTCAAGTCATATCTATTGAATAGTGTTATAATAAGTATTTAAGTCATTTATTAAGTAATATATACAGACACATTTTACTTGAATAATTTTTAGATATGATAAAGTTGTAATTATTTATCCATGTATAAATTATTGTACAACTTAGTTGAGTATGAGTAATTAGGTTAGAAAAATTCAAGTTGTTCTTTTTCTCCTTTTTTAGATAAACATTTCCGTAAATCTTGTTTTAAACAAACTGATGTCATGAATATTATCGATATAATCAATTAATTATCACTTTATATGAAGTTGTATTCTCAATTGTTTTGTCATCTCGTTTATTCGTCGTCGTCATCATCATCATCATTATTATTATCATTCATCGAATAAGCTTGTTATGTTATCTAACAAGTTATTTTCTGTTATATCAATCATAATAAATACCACTAATAAGTGGGAAGAGAGAAAGCTGTTCGTAATTTACATAATTTTTATGTAACATTTTATGTTTCACTAATCTTTTAGATTTATTGTAACATTCAACTTTGATTAGAAAAACAAAATTAAAGAAATAAATTTGAATATTTCATTAGATGATTCAATATCTTTCTTGATTGTAGGCAATAGATAAATAGACCTATATGTTGTTATTAGAATTGCTTAAATTGATAATAAAGTAATTACCTTGATGAAACTCATTTCTCTGATTCATTTTGATGCAAGGACTGTTATTAATTAGATAATAGAAGGAAGTAACTTAAGTAAAAAACATTTTAGTAAAAGAACCTTTGAGGTTAATGTCATACGAAATACTGGTGAATAATAAGCTTACATCTTCCAGCTGCCTTTTAATCGAATATTGTATATAATGCCTCATTTCAACATATTTGTATTTTTCATTGATTATATCAGTTTGTGGTATAGCGATAACTTTTTAGTAAACAGTTACAGATAACTACATGTTATTGTAACCATGACTTTAATTAACGTTACTCCATTATATGCAACACACATATCAAATTAAAAGGTATGACAATGCTAAACGTATAAATTGTATTAATTGTTCTCGTGCGTGATAACTTAACTATCCGCAAACAATCTTAGCATTCGGAAAACAAATGACGAGAAGACAGAAAACTTCATTCCAGTAAAATGGAGAGTCAGTTTTGTACAAAATAATCGTATATTTGTAGTTTTTTGAAACAACAAAATCAGTGTTATAACCCATGCTATCCGAACTAAGAAGTTTTAACTATTACCTAGTCAGAACAGGCCACGTTGAGATTCTGGAAGGTTCTGTCGATGGAATGTCTCGAGCTCTTTCAAAGGTTCTGGAGGCTTCGTTGAGGTTTCTGGGAGCCGTCCCGACAGATATATTAGTTTCGGTCTGCTTCAAACAACAAATAAAAATAAAATATAACAGTCATGTTAAAGTGCCTTGTTAAGGGCGATCATTGCATACGTTAAGTTTTTAGCGGTGTACAACCAAACGAAAATTTGAGAGATAACTTCTATCTATAGACTCGGGATTATTTTGTTGGATTTTGCAAGTACTGATGACAATTAATGGTAAAATTAAAGTAGACACTAAAAAAGCATTTCATTCTTGATATGCGCTAACGATCGGATTTCCGTTAATGTCGTCTTCTAGATAATCACAATGAAAAAATCACAAATTAATTATTCTCATTCTGATCCAATTGGAAACAATTTCTCACTAGTTGCAAATGTTATTAATAAAGAAAAGAGAAAATTTGAAAATCGGCTACTCCAACGAGGATGTCGAAAATTATTTGAGCATGTTATTTACCTTATCATTAAAGTGAGTAGTTAAGAAATTTGGAACATTGAGAAAACTCAAAACGTTATCTAACATTTTAATTACATAAGAAAAAGGTGTGCGATAACTATACTGAAGAAGGAATATGAATAAAACTTTTAGGAGTAATAGGTGTAAAGAGGAAACAATAAACATTGTGGAATGAAGTGGTTCCATCTT
This sequence comes from Schistosoma mekongi, assembly GCA_034768735.1. Classification (NCBI taxonomy): domain Eukaryota; kingdom Metazoa; phylum Platyhelminthes; class Trematoda; order Strigeidida; family Schistosomatidae; genus Schistosoma; species Schistosoma mekongi. The sequence continues at coordinate 5,581 of JALJAT010000332.1, read as the reverse complement.
ATTTCACGTACACTTATTCTTATATACACACACACGCAAATTGGCATTAATAAATAAAATATTTATAAGTGTAATTTTGAGTGTTGTAGGAATGGAATTGTGATATGGTTTACATTAGAAATACCAATCATAATGATAAGTTGAATTTGTAGATGAATGAGATAAGTGAAACAGAAAGGCCATGATAAAATCGGGTGTGAGTGGCATGTACTAATTGTTATGGGGACAACAAATAAACTGATGACAATCGATATTATATACCAACATTTCCAATCATTATAAGAATGATGATGATAACGACGATATTAACAATAGTTTGAGATATTGTGACGTTATTAATAATGATAAACAACAACAAGCCAAGTAAGAAGAAGGAAGGAAGAAAGTTGAGGAAGTTGAGAATTCACCAACCATGATAATACAAGATGAACCACAAACTTCTTTTATATATACGACGAAGAGTAGTTTTTTCCATCCAACGTAGAATTTTGTTGTTTTTCTCCTTACTTATAATTCGGATTACAACACCGGATTACCGTAAATAACCTGTGTCCATGATGGATGTTTTTATCTCATCGTTAGGTAATTTGGTACCATTTAATAAGAAATATTCCAGTACATGCTTTGCGATTCTTGCAGATAATATTCTTTCCTCCCTTTCAACATACATGGTAGCGCAAGTATTTGCGGAGTGGTTAGTGCAGCTGGAATTAACTAGAGGTGATGTATTATCTCAGTTGAATTCTCAGTAATTTTTTCGTGAATTCTGTAATAATCGAACTTACAGCACGATAGGTGAGTGTTATCCTAGCCAGTAATAGACGACTATTCTTTTTGACATGATCTTCCCTCTTATTAGCAGATTAGTGAACACATTTTTCTCAGGAACTGTAATTTTTTTGTAAATACATATAAGTTTACTTGGAATACTTTTAAATAAACTCAACAAGACAACCATTTTCAACTACGGTTCTACGAATGAATCCCGCTTTAATGTTTCCTGAGTCTTCAGAACACGTTCCGGCTGCTTTTAAAAACAACGTTTTAACTAGACCTCTTTTATTATACACTAAATCGTAGCTTCTAAAACCAGAATATTGTCCTATTCAGTAAGTTCTGTAGTGACGAAGTTTTGAAAGTTAGCTAGCATTATTCCTTGTTATCTACAAATTCAAGAAACACATTATTTTGTACTCAACGATTATATGTAAACTTTACGTTTAGATGAAGCAGGCTGTAACAGTTGAAAAACTGACAGACGTTGTCTTTGTTTTCATATATGATATGTTACAAACATAGGTCAAATATGTTTATGTCGGTTTTATCACATCTTTGAACTTAATATTTTCTAGATGTTCTAGAAAAATGCCAGCAAATATCGAGCATAGTGAACTACCCAATGGCTATGCCCCCCCCCTGTCTGTCGATAATAATTTCTATTAAATTGGAAGTGCACATATTATTTTATCCAGCTCAACAATATTTCGTTTAGTTTCTACTTAGAAAAATGAACAGAATTCACTTCATCCCACATTGTTCATTATTGTTCTTCTACAAAAATTATTCAAAGGAACAAATTATATGAAATAATAGATGCTATTTATATATTTCAAAGACATAACATTCTTTTACGTAGATTAAGAACTTTTGATGACGTTTTTGTATTGCTACATAAACAACTTACCTAAATCTCTATTTTTGCTCATTCATTTTGAAAACGTAGCAAACTTATTCAGTATTTTCGTCAGTCGACTGGTTCGTTATTGGTTTATAGTTTTATTATGCAGTTGATAAGAGTTAAAGAGAAATAGGTTAATCATCTTGGAAAAAAGCTTATATAGCATCTTCAAAATTTTAAACATTTTATAGGGTTTTACAAAGTTTACTTAGCATCAAAAATATCGGTCCTTAATTGTTACCATCTATCGCATGCATAATCTACAGTTAAGTTGTTTCTGGTTAAGCTGAAACATACTCTACCTTTCATCAGTTGATCCATATAAACAAAGTGATAAATATCGCCAATCAATAGCAAGCATCTTGGATGTTACATATTTGGTTGACACTAAAATGTGACCTAAGTGTGCCGTTTACATCTAATTGTAGCTAGCATATGTAATAAGATGTACATGTTGATTTTATTTTACAATAAATGACTGACATTTATACAGACACCTGAATCATATTATAGGCCGAAATACTTTTGTTATTATTCTAGTGATGTTAAATAATAAGCGACGATGCGGATACTATCAAATGTACGCAATTCAGCGTATGTAACCTGTATTATTAATAATTCCTAGTTTACTGTAATAATAACAGATACTAGTGGATTATATCTAAGTACCTTTTGAAATAGAAGTTTTAAAGCATAACAGCGGAGCTGTCCAGCACTTCCTAGTTCTGTAAGATGATCTAAACCTACAGTGACAATTGTCTTCAAACAAAATAATTACCAATCCCTTTCGAAAACTTTGTAGATAGAAATTTTCATCATCAGATAATATGAAGTACTGTGTTGATATTTTCACAGATTATTACGTTAATTAACAATCATCTGATCCTTATGTATTTTATCTAGCTGTCGTATTTTTGTTTTCGGTCCATACAGCTATCTAGTGTTTTACCCTTCATCTCTCTTGTCATTAGTATTTAAATGATACTAAAATATGATCTAAATGAAATTTTCTCTTCATCGTCACACTAAAAACGAGATGATACTTAGTTTACCAACTTATTTAGATAACTGTAAATTGTGAATAAAGTTAAACGCTGAGCTCAAGTTAATTCATTTTATTAACTCATGATATAAATGACATTTTAGAAGTGCTTGTTGTGAAATAAATGGATTTAGTTGTAATGGTCTGTTGTCAAGTATTTTAAACATGTCATGAACTTACTTAAATTAGAATTTACACATGAGCAACTTAGCACACTTGAATAGACTACTAACATGTTTTCGATTTATACCATTAAAATTACTGAAATTCAAAGACTATCTTTGTATATACGACACACCTTTATTTTTGCATCCAAACAACCGTTTTCTAGTGAAAAACGGTAGATAAACAAATAAAGGTAATCGATTATAGAAACAACAATTCCGGTTCTACCTATGTACTAAATAAAGTTTTGCTTGTGTTTAGTAATAGAAATGTTATTCTAATCGAGAACCAACCAAAGTTTATTATCGTAACAGACAATTTAGTTGCCAACGTTACTGTGAATGTTTGTTTCTTTACTTTTGTTTACTTTCGTTTAATAAAATAACAATATAAACATGATAATAAGTTTTTTTTAGTTGGATGTTACAAGTAAAGACTAAAACATTTTAACCCAGAAGTTTTATTTACCAAGAAAAATCACTAACTGAACATTTATTCTGCATAAAACTAAATTGACCGAGTTTAAAATTGTGAAGAATCATCCGTGAATTTACTGGAAAATATGAGCTTACCTGTTGAAACCTTTGAAGACCGAGTACAATTAAGTGGTCTCATATTATAACAAAACATTTGTCTAGTGTTTCTCGGTTTTCATTGTATGTGAAACTGTTATTTTGGTGTGCGGAATTTCATATATAACAATTTTCACAATACATAATGATAACATATCAGAGATTGTATTTGATCATTATTATAACAAATAATAGTAAACATTATGTGAAATTAAAAGAATAATACATATGTTAAGGTATAACGTTTGAGATAATCGGGTTGTAAAAGAATTAATTCTTCAGCGATATCTAAAACATGTCAGCTGTTATGTTGTAAATTAAGTGAGATGCAATCGATGAGTTGCATAACACTGGTATACTGCGAAAAACAGTATTTTGTTCATTTATCTAGATTTTTTGTGAGATAAGTAAGTACATTTTAGTTTCAGTAAAACTAATCTTCTTAATGAAATACATTTTATCACTATCTTTAAAATGTAGAGTATTTTATGCATCTACGTCAAAATGTTTTTTCGCGTCGTAATGTAATATGAGGAATGTTATTAAATCTGATTGGTAAAACCAACGAACGAATTTTTGAAGATTTCTAGTAAATTACTGAGAGAAAACCAGGGATAAGGAGGGTGAGTTGAAGAAAAAGATAATCGAAATTTCATTAAGGAGCCAGTTACTATGATATTTCTATATGAACCATGAATTCTTATTGTGTACATACATAGGGTAAGTGTGACAAGTTGTTGCTACATCTTCATAACGTGGAAGAACAATCCTGACATTGTGAATGGAAATAAAGATGCATGAAAATCGAATCTAGTCAGCTTCCGTGAATATTAGTTTTATAATAGACAGTACATAGTAATTTAATTTATTTCACGAATTATTAAAACAGCTGCTATTAAAGTTTAAAGCAAGTATATGCGAAACTATATAAGTTATGGATATATAAACAAACGTTAATAACTTCATAATTTTGGTCAGACTGATATAAAAAACGTTGAAATATATTATTTCTTTCCTTATTTTCGCTAATATAGTGACAGAAAGTGGATAGCACTAATACTCCCTTAGGCCTTACAATTTCCAGTACACATTTTTTCACTGACACAATATGAACAAAATTGATGTTCATAATATTTATCTTTCTAATTTCTAAACTCTTATTATCATAACTGTTAAAAATTTCTGTATCAAGGCAATATTCCAGTTTACACATAACTTGTACATAAACAAGACGAACTGATTAACTCCAGTACATAACATCAATTGGATACAAACACTTTCAAATATATATATATATATTCATAAATCTGTTCTAAATGTGTAGTTTCTAGACTAATTAGTTTGATGGCAAACGCATTGGCTTTTCACACGAAACGCACCGTGCTAAAGTCTCCATGTAAACATAACACTATAACCTAAGGCACATTCATCTACCGAATCGCAAACAGAATAACATAATACGCATCTCGATTTTTACATGTACACACCTTCAACCTATCATAAATATATTTTTATATATAAATCTAGAAAAAATATTTCATTTTTTTTATATAAGAATTTATAATCAAAATTTTGTTTTCTTTTTCTTGAAAACCATTACAGTGAACAAGAAAGAAAGAAAGAACAATTTTTTATCTTTATACAAAAAAAAACATAATTTTTTTATTTTAAAAAAAATTCCTGTGTACAGCATAGTCTTTCTTTTCTGTCTAAGATACAATTATTATCTAGTCCGAATGAATGAATGAATGAATGAATAAAAGTATAAGTAGGTGAGACTAACATTTTTTGTTTGTTTAAGTTTCTTCCAAGAATAAGAAATAAAAATTTGCTTTTATGATGTGCTAAAATAATGAAAAAAAACGAAAACTATAAAAGTAAATAGATGAATGCATGAAATAACTTATTCAATAATAATTTGAATATATGTTATTGTTATTAAACGTGGCATTAACATGAATTTATAGATTTTGGATGTAGTTATCATAAACGTAGAAAAAAAACTATTCAATCATTTATTGCATTACAGTCAAATAACTAAAAATAAAATTATTTGAATAAAATTGTTTATAATGAAATTGTGTTTGATTTAGATTGGGTCTATGGGTTTGTAAGTGTAATCTA
>JALJAT010000331.1:0-20312 GCA_034768735.1 Schistosoma mekongi | reverse complement strand
CATCAATTCGTGATATCAAAATTGAATTAGACAGTTAACTATCTCTACAAACTCCCCTAATTGTAATTAACATGAGCTCACTAGTGACTAGCTCCTTGAGGTAATTCCTGGAGTTCTAGTGTGTAGACGTGACCAGTAGAGTTCAACCGTGTCGGGTGTGAGGCAGTAACTCACTAATGGCATAGAGGAGGTCGCGCAATGTATCACGAATTGGCTGAATTGGAAATATCAACTGTTGGGAGCCGACTCAATGGTCCAATGGTAAAGCGTTCGCCTCGGAGCCAAAGGGTCCTGGTTCGATCCCCGACGGGGTCGTGGATGCGCACTGCTGACGAGTCCCATACTAGGACGAAACAGCTGTCCAGTGCTTCCAGGTGATCAATGGTTGTCTGATTCACATCAATTCGTGATATCAAAATTGAATTAGACAGTTAACTATCTCTACAAACTCCCCTAATTGTAATTAACATGAGCTCACTAGTGACTAGCTCCTTGAGGTAATTCCTGGAGTTCTAGTGTGTAGACGTGACCAGTAGAGTTCAACCGTGTCGGGTGTGAGGCAGTAACTCACTAATGGCATAGAGGAGGTCGCGCAATGTATCACGAATTGGCTGAATTGGAAATATCAACTGTTGGGAGCCGACTCAATGGTCCAATGGTAAAGCGTTCGCCTCGGAGCCAGAAGGTCCTGGGTTCGATCCCCGACGGGGTCGTGGATGCGCACTGCTGACGAGTCCCATACTAGGACGAAACAGCTGTCCAGTGCTTCCAGGTGATCAATGGTTGTCTGATTCACATCAATTCGTGATATCAAAATTGAATTAGACAGTTAACTATCTCTACAAACTCCCCTAATTGTAATTAACATGAGCTCACTAGTGACTAGCTCCTTGAGGTAATTCCTGGAGTTCTAGTGTGTAGACGTGACCAGTAGAGTTCAACCGTGTCGGGTGTGAGGCAGTAACTCACTAATGGCATAGAGGAGGTCGCGCAATGTATCACGAATTGGCTGAATTGGAAATATCAACTGTTGGGAGCCGACTCAATGGTCCAATGGTAAAGCGTTCGCCTCGGAGCCAGAAGGTCCTGGGTTCGATCCCCGACGGGGTCGTGGATGCGCACTGCTGACGAGTCCCATACTAGGACGAAACAGCTGTCCAGTGCTTCCAGGTGATCAATGGTTGTCTGATTCACATCAATTCGTGATATCAAAATTGAATTAGACAGTTAACTATCTCTACAAACTCCCCTAATTGTAATTAACATGAGCTCACTAGTGACTAGCTCCTTGAGGTAATTCCTGGAGTTCTAGTGTGTAGACGTGACCAGTAGAGTTCAACCGTGTCGGGTGTGAGGCAGTAACTCACTAATGGCATAGAGGAGGTCGCGCAATGTATCACGAATTGGCTGAATTGGAAATATCAACTGTTGGGAGCCGACTCAATGGTCCAATGGTAAAGCGTTCGCCTCGGAGCCAGAAGGTCCTAGGTTCGATCCCGAACGGGGTCGAGGATGCGCACTGCTGACGAGTCCCATACTAGGACGAAACAGCTGTCCAGTGCTTCCAGGTGATCAATGGTTGTCTGATTCACATCAATTCGTGATATCAAAATTGAATTAGACAGTTAACTATCTCTACAAACTCCCCTAATTGTAATTAACATGAGCTCACTAGTGACTAGCTCCTTGAGGTAATTCCTGGAGTTCTAGTGTGTAGACGTGACCAGTAGAGTTCAACCGTGTCGGGTGTGAGGCAGTAACTCACTAATGGCATAGAGGAGGTCGCGCAATGTATCACGAATTGGCTGAATTGGAAATATCAACTGTTGGGAGCCGACTCAATGGTCCAATGGTAAAGCGTTCGCCTCGGAGCCAGAAGGTCCTGGGTTCGATCCCTGACGGGGTCGTGGATGCGCACTGCTGACGAGTCCCATACTAGGACGAAACAGCTGTCCAGTGCTTCCAGGTGATCAATGGTTGTCTGATTCACATCAATTCGTGATATCAAAATTGAATTAGACAGTTAACTATCTCTACAAACTCCCCTAATTGTAATTAACATGAGCTCACTAGTGACTAGCTCCTTGAGGTAATTCCTGGAGTTCTAGTGTGTAGACGTGACCAGTAGAGTTCAACCGTGTCGGGTGTGAGGCAAGTAACTCACTAATGGCATAGAGGAGGTCGCGCAATGTATCACGAATTGGCTGAATTGGAAATATCAACTGTTGGGAGCCGACTCAATGGTCCAATGGTAAAGCGTTCGCCTCGGAGCCAGAAGGTCCTGGGTTCGATCCCCGACGGGGTCGTGGATGCGCACTGCTGACGAGTCCCATACTAGGACGAAACAGCTGTCCAGTGCTTCCAGGTGATCAATGGTTGTCTGATTCACATCAATTCGTGATATCAAAATTGAATTAGACAGTTAACTATCTCTACAAACTCCCCTAATTGTAATTAACATGAGCTCACTAGTGACTAGCTCCTTGAGGTAATTCCTGGAGTTCTAGTGTGTAGACGTGACCAGTAGAGTTCAACCGTGTCGGGTGTGAGGCAGTAACTCACTAATGGCATAGAGGAGGTCGCGCAATGTATCACGAATTGGCTGAATTGGAAATATCAACTGTTGGGAGCCGACTCAATGGTCCAATGGTAAAGCGTTCGCCTCGGAGCCAGAAGGTCCTGGGTTCGATCCCGAACGGGGTCGAGGATGCGCACTGCTGACGAGTCCCATACTAGGACGAAACAGCTGTCCAGTGCTTCCAGGTGATCAATGGTTGTCTGATTCACATCAATTCGTGATATCAAAATTGAATTAGACAGTTAACTATCTCTACAAACTCCCCTAATTGTAATTAACATGAGCTCACTAGTGACTAGCTCCTTGAGGTAATTCCTGGAGTTCTAGTGTGTAGACGTGACCAGTAGAGTTCAACCGTGTCGGGTGTGAGGCAGTAACTCACTAATGGCATAGAGGAGGTCGCGCAATGTATCACGAATTGGCTGAATTGGAAATATCAACTGTTGGGAGCCGACTCAATGGTCCAATGGTAAAGCGTTCGCCTCGGAGCCAGAAGGTCCTAGGTTCGATCCCGAACGGGGTCGAGGATGCGCACTGCTGACGAGTCCCATACTAGGACGAAACAGCTGTCCAGTGCTTCCAGGTGATCAATGGTTGTCTGATTCACATCAATTCGTGATATCAAAATTGAATTAGACAGTTAACTATCTCTACAAACTCCCCTAATTGTAATTAACATGAGCTCACTAGTGACTAGCTCCTTGAGGTAATTCCTGGAGTTCTAGTGTGTAGACGTGACCAGTAGAGTTCAACCGTGTCGGGTGTGAGGCAGTAACTCACTAATGGCATAGAGGAGGTCGCGCAATGTATCACGAATTGGCTGAATTGGAAATATCAACTGTTGGGAGCCGACTCAATGGTCCAATGGTAAAGCGTTCGCCTCGGAGCCAGAAGGTCCTGGGTTCGATCCCTGACGGGGTCGTGGATGCGCACTGCTGACGAGTCCCATACTAGGACGAAACAGCTGTCCAGTGCTTCCAGGTGATCAATGGTTGTCTGATTCACATCAATTCGTGATATCAAAATTGAATTAGACAGTTAACTATCTCTACAAACTCCCCTAATTGTAATTAACATGAGCTCACTAGTGACTAGCTCCTTGAGGTAATTCCTGGAGTTCTAGTGTGTAGACGTGACCAGTAGAGTTCAACCGTGTCGGGTGTGAGGCAGTAACTCACTAATGGCATAGAGGAGGTCGCGCAATGTATCACGAATTGGCTGAATTGGAAATATCAACTGTTGGGAGCCGACTCAATGGTCCAATGGTAAAGCGTTCGCCTCGGAGCCAGAAGGTCCTGGGTTCGATCCCCGACGGGGTCGTGGATGCGCACTGCTGACGAGTCCCATACTAGGACGAAACAGCTGTCCAGTGCTTCCAGGTGATCAATGGTTGTCTGATTCACATCAATTCGTGATATCAAAATTGAATTAGACAGTTAACTATCTCTACAAACTCCCCTAATTGTAATTAACATGAGCTCACTAGTGACTAGCTCCTTGAGGTAATTCCTGGAGTTCTAGTGTGTAGACGTGACCAGTAGAGTTCAACCGTGTCGGGTGTGAGGCAGTAACTCACTAATGGCATAGAGGAGGTCGCGCAATGTATCACGAATTGGCTGAATTGGAAATATCAACTGTTGGGAGCCGACTCAATGGTCCAATGGTAAAGCGTTCGCCTCGGAGCCAGAAGGTCCTGGGTTCGATCCCCGACGGGGTCGTGGATGCGCACTGCTGACGAGTCCCATACTAGGACGAAACAGCTGTCCAGTGCTTCCAGGTGATCAATGGTTGTCTGATTCACATCAATTCGTGATATCAAAATTGAATTAGACAGTTAACTATCTCTACAAACTCCCCTAATTGTAATTAACATGAGCTCACTAGTGACTAGCTCCTTGAGGTAATTCCTGGAGTTCTAGTGTGTAGACGTGACCAGTAGAGTTCAACCGTGTCGGGTGTGAGGCAGTAACTCACTAATGGCATAGAGGAGGTCGCGCAATGTATCACGAATTGGCTGAATTGGAAATATCAACTGTTGGGAGCCGACTCAATGGTCCAATGGTAAAGCGTTCGCCTCGGAGCCAGAAGGTCCTGGGTTCGATCCCCGACGGGGTCGTGGATGCGCACTGCTGACGAGTCCCATACTAGGACGAAACAGCTGTCCAGTGCTTCCAGGTGATCAATGGTTGTCTGATTCACATCAATTCGTGATATCAAAATTGAATTAGACAGTTAACTATCTCTACAAACTCCCCTAATTGTAATTAACATGAGCTCACTAGTGACTAGCTCCTTGAGGTAATTCCTGGAGTTCTAGTGTGTAGACGTGACCAGTAGAGTTCAACCGTGTCGGGTGTGAGGCAGTAACTCACTAATGGCATAGAGGAGGTCGCGCAATGTATCACGAATTGGCTGAATTGGAAATATCAACTGTTGGGAGCCGACTCAATGGTCCAATGGTAAAGCGTTCGCCTCGGAGCCAGAAGGTCCTGGGTTCGATCCCCGACGGGGTCGTGGATGCGCACTGCTGACGAGTCCCATACTAGGACGAAACAGCTGTCCAGTGCTTCCAGGTGATCAATGGTTGTCTGATTCACATCAATTCGTGATATCAAAATTGAATTAGACAGTTAACTATCTCTACAAACTCCCCTAATTGTAATTAACATGAGCTCACTAGTGACTAGCTCCTTGAGGTAATTCCTGGAGTTCTAGTGTGTAGACGTGACCAGTAGAGTTCAACCGTGTCGGGTGTGAGGCAGTAACTCACTAATGGCATAGAGGAGGTCGCGCAATGTATCACGAATTGGCTGAATTGGAAATATCAACTGTTGGGAGCCGACTCAATGGTCCAATGGTAAAGCGTTCGCCTCGGAGCCAGAAGGTCCTGGGTTCGATCCCCGACGGGGTCGTGGATGCGCACTGCTGACGAGTCCCATACTAGGACGAAACAGCTGTCCAGTGCTTCCAGGTGATCAATGGTTGTCTGATTCACATCAATTCGTGATATCAAAATTGAATTAGACAGTTAACTATCTCTACAAACTCCCCTAATTGTAATTAACATGAGCTCACTAGTGACTAGCTCCTTGAGGTAATTCCTGGAGTTCTAGTGTGTAGACGTGACCAGTAGAGTTCAACCGTGTCGGGTGTGAGGCAGTAACTCACTAATGGCATAGAGGAGGTCGCGCAATGTATCACGAATTGGCTGAATTGGAAATATCAACTGTTGGGAGCCGACTCAATGGTCCAATGGTAAAGCGTTCGCCTCGGAGCCAGAAGGTCCTGGGTTCGATCCCCGACGGGGTCGTGGATGCGCACTGCTGACGAGTCCCATACTAGGACGAAACAGCTGTCCAGTGCTTCCAGGTGATCAATGGTTGTCTGATTCACATCAATTCGTGATATCAAAATTGAATTAGACAGTTAACTATCTCTACAAACTCCCCTAATTGTAATTAACATGAGCTCACTAGTGACTAGCTCCTTGAGGTAATTCCTGGAGTTCTAGTGTGTAGACGTGACCAGTAGAGTTCAACCGTGTCGGGTGTGAGGCAGTAACTCACTAATGGCATAGAGGAGGTCGCGCAATGTATCACGAATTGGCTGAATTGGAAATATCAACTGTTGGGAGCCGACTCAATGGTCCAATGGTAAAGCGTTCGCCTCGGAGCCAGAAGGTCCTGGGTTCGATCCCCGACGGGGTCGTGGATGCGCACTGCTGACGAGTCCCATACTAGGACGAAACAGCTGTCCAGTGCTTCCAGGTGATCAATGGTTGTCTGATTCACATCAATTCGTGATATCAAAATTGAATTAGACAGTTAACTATCTCTACAAACTCCCCTAATTGTAATTAACATGAGCTCACTAGTGACTAGCTCCTTGAGGTAATTCCTGGAGTTCTAGTGTGTAGACGTGACCAGTAGAGTTCAACCGTGTCGGGTGTGAGGCAGTAACTCACTAATGGCATAGAGGAGGTCGCGCAATGTATCACGAATTGGCTGAATTGGAAATATCAACTGTTGGGAGCCGACTCAATGGTCCAATGGTAAAGCGTTCGCCTCGGAGCCAGAAGGTCCTGGGTTCGATCCCCGACGGGGTCGTGGATGCGCACTGCTGACGAGTCCCATACTAGGACGAAACAGCTGTCCAGTGCTTCCAGGTGATCAATGGTTGTCTGATTCACATCAATTCGTGATATCAAAATTGAATTAGACAGTTAACTATCTCTACAAACTCCCCTAATTGTAATTAACATGAGCTCACTAGTGACTAGCTCCTTGAGGTAATTCCTGGAGTTCTAGTGTGTAGACGTGACCAGTAGAGTTCAACCGTGTCGGGTGTGAGGCAGTAACTCACTAATGGCATAGAGGAGGTCGCGCAATGTATCACGAATTGGCTGAATTGGAAATATCAACTGTTGGGAGCCGACTCAATGGTCCAATGGTAAAGCGTTCGCCTCGGAGCCAGAAGGTCCTGGGTTCGATCCCCGACGGGGTCGTGGATGCGCACTGCTGACGAGTCCCATACTAGGACGAAACAGCTGTCCAGTGCTTCCAGGTGATCAATGGTTGTCTGATTCACATCAATTCGTGATATCAAAATTGAATTAGACAGTTAACTATCTCTACAAACTCCCCTAATTGTAATTAACATGAGCTCACTAGTGACTAGCTCCTTGAGGTAATTCCTGGAGTTCTAGTGTGTAGACGTGACCAGTAGAGTTCAACCGTGTCGGGTGTGAGGCAGTAACTCACTAATGGCATAGAGGAGGTCGCGCAATGTATCACGAATTGGCTGAATTGGAAATATCAACTGTTGGGAGCCGACTCAATGGTCCAATGGTAAAGCGTTCGCCATCGGAGCCAGAAGGTCCTGGGTTCGATCCCCGACGGGGTCGTGGATGCGCACTGCTGACGAGTCCCATACTAGGACGAAACAGCTGTCCAGTGCTTCCAGGTGATCAATGGTTGTCTGATTCACATCAATTCGTGATATCAAAATTGAATTAGACAGTTAACTATCTCTACAAACTCCCCTAATTGTAATTAACATGAGCTCACTAGTGACTAGCTCCTTGAGGTAATTCCTGGAGTTCTAGTGTGTAGACGTGACCAGTAGAGTTCAACCGTGTCGGGTGTGAGGCAGTAACTCACTAATGGCATAGAGGAGGTCGCGCAATGTATCACGAATTGGCTGAATTGGAAATATCAACTGTTGGGAGCCGACTCAATGGTCCAATGGTAAAGCGTTCGCCTCGGAGCCAGAAGGTCCTAGGTTCGATCCCGAACGGGGTCGTGGATGCGCACTGCTGACGAGTCCCATACTAGGACGAAACAGCTGTCCAGTGCTTCCAGGTGATCAATGGTTGTCTGATTCACATCAATTCGTGATATCAAAATTGAATTAGACAGTTAACTATCTCTACAAACTCCCCTAATTGTAATTAACATGAGCTCACTAGTGACTAGCTCCTTGAGGTAATTCCTGGAGTTCTAGTGTGTAGACGTGACCAGTAGAGTTCAACCGTGTCGGGTGTGAGGCAATAACTCACTAATGGCATAGAGGAGGTCGCGCAATGTATCACGAATTGGCTGAATTGGAAATATCAACTGTTGGGAGCCGACTCAATGGTCCAATGGTAAAGCGTTCGCCTCGGAGCCAGAAGATATATATATATATATATATATATATATATATATATATATATATATATATATATATATATATATATATATATATATATATATATATATATATATATATATATATATATATATATATATATATATATATATATATATATATATATATATATATATATATATATATATATATATATATATATATATATATATATATATATATATATATATATATATATATATATATATATATATATATATATATATATATATATATATATATATATATATATATATATATATATATATATATATATATATATATATATATATATATATATATATATATATATATATATATATATATATATATATATATATATATATATATATATATATATATATATATATATATATATATATATATATATATATATATATATATATATATATATATATATATATATATATATATATATATATATATATATATATATATATATATATATATATATATATATATTGGGTTCGATCCCCGACGGGGTCGTGGATGCGCACTGCTGACGAGTCCCATACTAGGACGAAACAGCTTGTCCAGTGCCTCCAGGTGATCTATGGTTTTCTGTATATTAATACTATATATATTTCATGTCCTTATCGAATAAACTATTTTTTGGATAACATGAACTTTTGTTATCGGACTACTTACTGAGAAATCTATATGTACATTACTACAATTAAGTCATCGTATATTTAAGGTGGAAATTAGCTTAATGGATCTTGGGTTGGCTGTGGCAAGAACAAAAGGGTGAACGTATTTCTTCTGTACATAAATTCTGGTCTTTTAACCCGTATAACAATTGCCTCTGTCTATTTAATGAGTTCGAGCCTAAATGGTCTTGGCAGATAATCATTTACACGATAGATTGTTGTAAATGATTGATTCATACTCGCCGTACGACCTATTCGAATTAAGTGCATTAATATTGATCTGTCTATGCTATTGACGACACCATTGGTTAGTCATGCTGGAAGGTGGTCACGAGAACAGAGAAGTGGATTACTTCAGCATCTGCCAGTATAACTTGTTCCACAGGAGGAGATGAACTGATAGACGCAATATGAAGTGACAGGCTTGGGTAATTTGTCCTCCATTCTCGGTGTCAGAGATACTTTCTGACATTCTACGTTATTTACGTGTTAAGGATATTAAGGGAGCATCACATAGTTTACAGTGACGTTTGTAACAGCGGAGATGCTTGCAACTACCAAATGAGGCGTGCACCTATTCTAACTAAAATAATTGCATCGTCATCATCATCATGATAATTGGAAACCAAGTTTAGTTCACATGGAAACAGTATATTGTAATCGAAGACATTAACTAATATATTATATACTTGTTAACTATTATAAATTTTCTTGGTACTTGAAGTGCATTAATAAGTAAGACAATTTCAAATCAATGCAAATGTTGAGATGATTTGTGTGGAAATAATACTCTTTCCTAGTTGCATATTTGTTTATGTAGCACTGTAGTGCATCTACATTCAACTACCATGCAATAACCTATTCCTATTACTAAACACTGCATGAATGTCAGGAAATAGACAATCTTTATAAATATATCGTAAACAATGAATAGAAGTGAAGCGAACAATAAAACTCACCCAGGTTTGTGCATTTATCCACTCCACGTTGTTCTTTTTGAGTATATTTGACCACATGGTGAACGTAGTATAAATCTAAAATTGTTCAAATAATGCATATTAGTTTGTACAGAAGTGGGTCATAAAAAAGAAATGTAAGACTGGAGCAAATTTATAGCACAAATCCACCTTGAGTTTCTGGTAAAGTTTAATAATATCTAAAGAGTCACTAAAATGATGAGGCTATTAAAGTTAACGAGGCATTGGTGAAACGATGTAAATATACAGAATTATTGTGGGAAGATTTACAGACAAATCTACTTACTTCATGTATGAAAATGTCTGGCAAATGTGTGATGAGTTAGGCTTTGCACTAACTTTACCGGAATTCGATACTTTAACAAGCACAACATGCTCCAGTGTTTAGAAACCTCTCATTAATGCTGCATAGTTTATATAGTGGTCTAGATACTATTGACATTGATCAAGTAACTATTTAAATTTGAATATTAATCGATATCAAAATAATCTGGTATGTGGGGTCAATCATCAACACTCATGTTAATAATAAATTGATGCGAGTTAATCAACAGACATGCACTCAAAATTCGATTATTAAAGTAAGAGAGGGTGTGACAAGTATTCATTGTCTTAGCGCATCACACCATTTTACACTTTCTGTGTTTGTTGATCTACTTGTCTATTTATTTGCCGTTGTGAAATTTTTGATGTTTTCGTGTGTGTGTGTGTGTGGGTTGTAATGAAGAAGTGGTTGTTAGTGTGTGAATGCATCGATGCAGCGACGCTTGCCATCTACCGCTTTTATTACCTGCCTTGCTGCCTTCCTAAATACCTTTAAATCAGTGTTCAAAATGTTTCTACATCATCTACAAAATTGCTACAGTTATCATGTAATTCAGTAGTAAAACATGTACAAATTGCCCTATGTTCTATTCAAGTAATTATTTGTCATATTCACCTCTCAGAGGTGCCAATCAACGTGCGTTTCGAATGAGACGCATCAACTTGTGGCAATGGGAGTGCATAGTGTGACGATCATGTTAGGCATGCATAGGATGCGACGCCTTTAATACTTGCAACAATTTGGCTAAAACTACCAATCTCCACAAACCACCTCAATTCAATCGGCTTATTTATCAAACAACAGACGCCCACTCATCATTACAATAAGTTGTCTCGATGTTACTCTCATCCGGAAAGCTGTCGGTTCTGAGCCTCAAAAGTGACTTGTAATAAGATTAGACCTATTAGTTAACTCATATGTCTGCATGGAGCCATGTGATTGGTTGATGGTAGTGGGACATTCATGTGTCTCAGTGTACGTAGCTAAATCTACAGTATGCATATATATGTATGCACATATCACTACTCGCCTCCATATATATATATAATTAGCCTATGTATAATATTTCTTCGTCTTAATTTGTTTTTGCTTCTTTTCTAGCTTTTCTAGCGGGTATTTTCGAAAGGTTTCATCCTTTTCTTCCCCGCCATTCTTTTTCGTACACTTATTCTACCGATATTTTTCGCCAGTATTCCATCGTACCTTGCATATTTTTGTCAATTATATTGTCCTTATTTCCTACATTTCTCCTCTACATTTTATTGACCTCGGATATGAACAATTCTCAGTTACATACATCGTTATAGTATACTGTGTTATTATTATTATTATTATTCTGTACAAAGTTAGTGTTATTTTTTTTAAATATGTATTTCAATGGTGAAGTAAGAATAATCTTAATAATTTTTAGATTGTTTGATTTTCAAGACATTTGAAACAATTAAGTTTAATCAAATATATTGCTTATTTACTCTTAAACACAATTAATTGTTCGTTGTCCTTTTTATCAGTAGATCAATCAAGCATATACATTAATATTAAAGAACGTGTTAGTTAAACGCTGGCAAATATACACGCATATGGTAAATGCTTAAGAAAATAAATGTCACCTTGTGTTGATTCATATGACTGATTGTGATTTAAGGTCCTAAAAAATTTCCCATTCGAAAGGTACGAAATGTATATTTTGTCGTTTTTAAATACGATTCAACAATAACCATAGTTTCAGCAATTTATCACCAGAATTCAATAACACCGATGATTACACAGCCAACGTCAACTTGATTTGGAGTAGGCTAACAGTAGACGCAATAACATATGAACCGAATCCCTTCATGATTATTATTATTCACCCCATTAGGAAAAGTGTTAATAATTTTCATTAACGAATAGTTTATGTACCCTCCTAAAGCCAGTGATTTGAATCCAATTATTGTTAATTACTCATTGGACAAATTGATATAGGGCGTAGGCTGGGAAAATTGACAAGATGGGGGGAGTGGGATAGTTTGCTAAATAATGTATTCATACAAATATTCATTGTCTTGATATCAGTGAATTTAATTCAAATACTATTAATTCCTGATTGGACAAATCAAGACAGTGGGTAGACTAGAGAAATTAGGGTGGCTGATAAAAATTGTTGTGTAGTAAAAGACCATAATTTTACATGGGTAACATTTAGGGTGGGTTGACAAGTATGAAATTGCATTCTACGTAGAATGATATTGACTAAGTAAAACTGTGAAATGGGAGGTGGTGGTGGGGAATGGTGAGTAATAATTATAGGTTAGACTCAAACAACCTAAAATGACATAGGCGATAGCTATGCGGGTCAAGAGGCCAGGAACTGTGAATACAGAAGAAGTACGTTCAACCCTTCTCCTGCCATGGCCGACGTAAGATCCATGAAACCGATCTCCACCTAAATCATACGACGATTTAATTTGATTAATGCATATTTCTCTTCCTCTCTTTATGTGCATTTCTATAATTCAAGTCTACCCTATCCAAATACCACTCTTGTTCAAAAATACATATAATAATAATAATATTATAATAATAATAATAATTATATATTATTATTATTATTATTGTTACTATAATTATTGTTAATGTTATTGCTATTATTATTTATTATTATTGCAAATAATAATCAAGGTACACAGAATGAATTGAATATCACTCAATCTCTTCCTACTTTTATTGACTTTACAACATTTTAAGACCGAATAAATGAACTGAATACAATGCTTTCTATTATTGTTATTGTTACTATTCGACGAATCTTGACTATCACTCACTACATTTTGCAATCTCTTACCTATTCGATTACATTCTAAATGGGATTCAACCTTTGTCTACAAACACTTGATCTAATTGTATTTTGCTACCACGCCATCCCCTATGTCACCCATATACAGAGATACCTGTATATATTTGATTAATAATGTTGTTTATTTGAATGCTTACATTTGTATTTAATAAATAACCGGAAGACAAAATTTCTATCCAATTATCCCTGATATCTAAATGATGTTAGATCGGCTTCAGAACTGGATATTTTGGTTACTACTAATTTTAAACTTATAAATGTATAACCTGATGAGCTGGGAAAATTGACAAGATGGGGGGAGTGGGATAGTTTGCTAAATAATGTATTCATACAAATATTCATTGTCTTGAAATCAGTGAATTTAATTCAAATACTATTAATTCCTGATTGGACAAATCAAGACAGTGGGTAGACTAGAGAAATTAGGGTGGCTGATAAAAATTGTTGTGTAGTAAAAGACCATAATTTTACATGGGTAACATTTAGGGTGGGTTGACAAGTATGAAATTGCATTCTACGTAGAATGATATTGACTAAGTAAAACTGTGAAATGGGAGGTGGTGGTGGGGAATGGTGAGTAATAATTATAGGTTAGACTCAAACAACCTAAAATGACATAGGCGATAGCTATGCGGGTCAAGAGGCCAGGAACTGTGAATACAGAAGAAGTACGTTCAACCACTTCTCCTGCCATGGCCGACGTAAGATCCATGAAACCGATCTCCACCTAAATCATACGACGATTTAATTTGATTAATGCATATTTCTCTTCCTCTCTTTATGTGCATTTCTATAATTCAAGTCTACCCTATCCAAATACCACTCTTGTTCAAAAATACATATAATAATAATAATAATAATAATAATATTAATATAATAATAATAATATATTATTATTATTATTGTTACTATAATTATTGTTAATGTTATTGCTATTATTATTTATTATTATTGCAAATAATAATCAAGGTACACAGAATGAATTGAATATCACTCAATCTCTTCCTACTTTTATTGACTTTACAACATTTTAAGACCGAATAAATGAACTGAATACAATGCTTTCTATTATTGTTATTGTTACTATTCGACGAATCTTGACTATCACTCACTACATTTTGCAATCTCTTACCTATTCGATTACATTCTAAATGGGATTCAACCTTTGTCTACAAACACTTGATCTAATTGTATTTTGCTACCACGCCATCCCCTATGTCACCCATATACATAGATACCTGTATATATTTGATTAATAATGTTGTTTATTTGAATGCTTACATTTGTATTTAATAAATAACCGGAAGACAAAATTTCTATCCAATTATCCCTGATATCTAAATGATGTTAGATCGGCTTCAGAACTGGATATTTTGGTTACTACTAATTTTAAACTTATAAATGTATAACCTGATGAGCTGGGAAAATTGACAAGATGGGGGGAGTGGGATAGTTTGCTAAATAATGTATTCATACAAATATTCATTGTCTTGAAATCAGTGAATTTAATTCAAATACTATTAATTCCTGATTGGACAAATCAAGACAGTGGGTAGACTAGAGAAATTAGGGTGGCTGATAAAAATTGTTGTGTAGTAAAAGACCATAATTTTACATGGGTAACATTTAGGGTGGGTTGACAAGTATGAAATTGCATTCTACGTAGAATGATATTGACTAAGTAAAACTGTGAAATGGGAGGTGGTGGTGGGGAATGGTGAGTAATAATTATAGGTTAGACTCAAACAACCTAAAATGACATAGGCGATAGCTATGCGGGTCAAGAGGCCAGGAACTGTGAATACAGAAGAAGTACGTTCAACCACTTCTCCTGCCATGGCCGACGTAAGATCCATGAAACCGATCTCCACCTAAATCATACGACGATTTAATTTGATTAATGCATATTTCTCTTCCTCTCTTTATGTGCATTTCTATAATTCAAGTCTACCCTATCCAAATACCACTCTTGTTCAAAAATACATATATGAATAATAATAATAATAATAATATTTGTAATATAATAATAATAATTATTATTATTATTATTGTTACTATAATTATTGTTAATGTTATTGCTATTATTATTTATTATTATTGCAAATAATAATCAAGGTACACAGAATGAATTGAATATCACTCAATCTCTTCCTACTTTTATTGACTTTACAACATTTTAAGACCGAATAAATGAACTGAATACAATGCTTTCTATTATTGTTATTGTTACTATTCGACGAATCTTGACTATCACTCACTACATTTTGCAATCTCTTACCTATTCGATTACATTCTAAATGGGATTCAACCTTTGTCTACAAACACTTGATCTAATTGTATTTTGCTACCACGCCATCCCCTATGTCACCCATATACAGATAGATACCTGTATATATTTGATTAATAATGTTGTTTATTTGAATGCTTACATTTGTATTTAATAAATAACCGGAAGACAAAATTTCTATCCAATTATCCCTGATATCTAAATGATGTTAGATCGGCTTCAGAACTGGATATTTTGGTTACTACTAATTTTAAACTTATAAATGTATAACCTGATGAGCTGGGAAAATTGACAAGATGGGGGGAGTGGGATAGTTTGCTAAATAATGTATTCATACAAATATTCATTGTCTTGAAATCAGTGAATTTAATTCAAATACTATTAATTCCTGATTGGACAAATCAAGACAGTGGGTAGACTAGAGAAATTAGGGTGGCTGATAAAAATTGTTGTGTAGTAAAAGACCATAATTTTACATGGGTAACATTTAGGGTGGGTTGACAAGTATGAAATTGCATTCTACGTAGAATGATATTGACTAAGTAAAACTGTGAAATGGGAGGTGGTGGTGGGGAATGGTGAGTAATAATTATAGGTTAGACTCAAACAACCTAAAATGACATAGGCGATAGCTATGCGGGTCAAGAGGCCAGGAACTGTGAATACAGAAGAAGTACGTTCAACCACTTCTCCTGCCATGGCCGACGTAAGATCCATGAAACCGATCTCCACCTAAATCATACGACGATTTAATTTGATTAATGCATATTTCTCTTCCTCTCTTTATGTGCATTTCTATAATTCAAGTCTACCCTATCCAAATACCACTCTTGTTCAAAAATACATATATGAATAATAATAATAATAATAATATTAATTATAATAATAATAATAATTATTATTATTATTGTTACTATAATTATTGTTAATGTTATTGCTATTATTATTTATTATTATTGCAAATAATAATCAAGGTACACAGAATGAATTGAATATCACTCAATCTCTTCCTACTTTTATTGACTTTACAACATTTTAAGACCGAATAAATGAACTGAATACAATGCTTTCTATTATTGTTATTGTTACTATTCGACGAATCTTGACTATCACTCACTACATTTTGCAATCTCTTACCTATTCGATTACATTCTAAATGGGATTCAACCTTTGTCTACAAACACTTGATCTAATTGTATTTTGCTACCACGCCATCCCCTATGTCACCCATACACATAGATACCTGTATATATTTGATTAATAATGTTGTTTATTTGAATGCTTACATTTGTATTTAATAAATAACCGGAAGACAAAATTTCTATCCAATTATCCCTGATATCTAAATGATGTTAGATCGGCTTCAGAACTGGATATTTTGGTTACTACTAATTTTAAACTTATAAATGTATAACCTGATGAGCTGGGAAAATTGACAAGATGGGGGGAGTGGGATAGTTTGCTAAATAATGTATTCATACAAATATTCATTGTCTTGAAATCAGTGAATTTAATTCAAATACTATTAATTCCTGATTGGACAAATCAAGACAGTGGGTAGACTAGAGAAATTAGGGTGGCTGATAAAAATTGTTGTGTAGTAAAAGACCATAATTTTACATGGGTAACATTTAGGGTGGGTTGACAAGTATGAAATTGCATTCTACGTAGAATGATATTGACTAAGTAAAACTGTGAAATGGGAGGTGGTGGTGGGGAATGGTGAGTAATAATTATAGGTTAGACTCAAACAACCTAAAATGACATAGGCGATAGCTATGCGGGTCAAGAGGCCAGGAACTGTGAATACAGAAGAAGTACGTTCAACCACTTCTCCTGCCATGGCCGACGTAAGATCCATGAAACCGATCTCCACCTAAATCATACGACGATTTAATTTGATTAATGCATATTTCTCTTCCTCTCTTTATGTGCATTTCTATAATTCAAGTCTACCCTATCCAAATACCACTCTTGTTCAAAAATACATATAATAATAATAATAATATTATAATAATATAATAATAATAATAATTATATTATTATTATTATTATTGTTACTATAATTATTGTTAATGTTATTGCTATTATTATTTATTATTATTGCAAATAATAATCAAGGTACACAGAATGAATTGAATATCACTCAATCTCTTCCTACTTTTATTGACTTTACAACATTTTAAGACCGAATAAATGAACTGAATACAATGCTTTCTATTATTGTTATTGTTACTATTCGACGAATCTTGACTATCACTCACTACATTTTGCAATCTCTTACCTATTCGATTACATTCTAAATGGGATTCAACCTTTGTCTACAAACACTTGATCTAATTGTATTTTGCTACCACGCCATCCCCTATGTCACCCATATACATAGATACCTGTATATATTTGATTAATAATGTTGTTTATTTGAATGCTTACATTTGTATTTAATAAATAACCGGAAGACAAAATTTCTATCCAATTATCCCTGATATCTAAATGATGTTAGATCGGCTTCAGAACTGGATATTTTGGTTACTACTAATTTTAAACTTATAAATGTATAACCTGATGAGCTGGGAAAATTGACAAGATGGGGGGAGTGGGATAGTTTGCTAAATAATGTATTCATACAAATATTCATTGTCTTGAAATCAGTGAATTTAATTCAAATACTATTAATTCCTGATTGGACAAATCAAGACAGTGGGTAGACTAGAGAAATTAGGGTGGCTGATAAAAATTGTTGTGTAGTAAAAGACCATAATTTTACATGGGTAACATTTAGGGTGGGTTGACAAGTATGAAATTGCATTCTACGTAGAATGATATTGACTAAGTAAAACTGTGAAATGGGAGGTGGTGGTGGGGAATGGTGAGTAATAATTATAGGTTAGACTCAAACAACCTAAAATGACATAGGCGATAGCTATGCGGGTCAAGAGGCCAGGAACTGTGAATACAGAAGAAGTACGTTCAACCACTTCTCCTGCCATGGCCGACGTAAGATCCATGAAACCGATCTCCACCTAAATCATACGACGATTTAATTTGATTAATGCATATTTCTCTTCCTCTCTTTATGTGCATTTCTATAATTCAAGTCTACCCTATCCAAATACCACTCTTGTTCAAAAATACATATATGAATAATAATAATAATATTTATAAATAATAATAATAATAATATTATTATTATTATTATTGTTACTATAATTATTGTTAATGTTATTGCTATTATTATTTATTATTATTGCAAATAATAATCAAGGTACACAGAATGAATTGAATATCACTCGATCTCTTCTTACTTTTATTGACTTTACAACATTTTAAGACCGAATAAATGAACTGAATACAATGCTTTCTATTATTGTTATTGTTACTATTCGACGAATCTTGACTATCACTCACTACATTTTGCAATCTCTTACCTATTCGATTACATTCTAAATGGGATTCAACCTTTGTCTACAAACACTTGATCTAATTGTATTTTGCTACCACGCCATCCCCTATGTCACCCATACACATAGATACCTGTATATATTTGATTAATAATGTTGTTTATTTGAATGCTTACATTTGTATTTAATAAATAACCGGAAGACAAAATTTCTATCCAATTATCCCTGATATCTAAATGATGTTAGATCGGCTTCAGAACTGGATATTTTGGTTACTACTAATTTTAAACTTATAAATGTATAACCTGATGAGCTGGGAAAATTGACAAGATGGGGGGAGTGGGATAGTTTGCTAAATAATGTATTCATACAAATATTCATTGTCTTGAAATCAGTGAATTTAATTCAAATACTATTAATTCCTGATTGGACAAATCAAGACAGTGGGTAGACTAGAGAAATTAGGGTGGCTGATAAAAATTGTTGTGTAGTAAAAGACCATAATTTTACATGGGTAACATTTAGGGTGGGTTGACAAGTATGAAATTGCCATTCTAAGCTAGGAATGCATGACTAAGCTACACTGCTAAATGGGAGGCAGTGGTTGGTGGTGGGGATATGGCGGAGTAATAATTATAGGATTAGACTCTCAAACAACCTAAAATGACATAGGCGATAATAGCTATGCGGGTCAAGAGGCCAGGAACTGTGAATACAGAAGAAGTACGTTCAACATTTCCTCGCCATGCCGACGTAAGATCCATGAAACGATCTCCACCTAAATCATACGACGATTTAATGTGATAATGCAGTATTTCTAGTCCTGCTCCGGTATGGCATTTCTATAAATCAAGTCTACCCTATCAAATACCACTCGTTCCAACCATACATATATAGAGATAAGTAAAATACTATTTATAATAATAATAATAATTATTATTAGTATTATTATGGTAACTATCATTATGTTAAGTTAGTGCCGTATATTATTTGTATTATGCAAATAATAATCACGGTACAAGAATATGAAGTGAATATACACCGATCTTTCTTACTTTTATGGACTTTACAACATTTTAAGACCGAAATTAAGAGGAATGAAATACACTGCTTACTATATGTTGTTATTGTTATATTCGACGAATCTGACTATTCACTCACTTACATTGGCAATCTCTTACCTATTCGATTACATTCTAAATGGATTCAACCTTTGTACTAAAACACTTGATCTAATTGTTCTGTATTTGCCTACAGCCATCCCTATGTCACCTACACATATAGATACCTGTATATATGTGATTCATAAGTTGGTTTATTTGAATGCTTACATTGTATTTAATAAATAACGGAAGACAAAATTTTTATCCAATTATCCCTGATATCTAAATGAGGTAGATCGCTTCAGAAAATGGATATTTTGGTTACTATAATTTTAAATTATAAAGTATAACCGGATTGAGCTGGGAAATTGGGACAGATGGGGGGAGTGGGATAGTTGTCTAAATAATGTTCATACAATCTTCATGGTCTTGAAATCAGTGATTTA
>JALJAT010000330.1:10000-20314 GCA_034768735.1 Schistosoma mekongi | reverse complement strand
ATTCTTGGTCGGACGGTTCTTACCATGCAACAAATCAGAGAGTAAAAAGCCGTGGACGGTTACTCACCAACAGTACCAATCCATCAAACCCAACTAACCAAACACCTCATTTGAAACATCCATTTGCCACTACTACTCCATCAACTAACTACCACTAAACACAGACAATCCAAACACTTTCACTACTCTGTTACCACAACTAATAACCCACCGCCACCCCACTGATTCACACATACACACGCACCCACACACACAACAACTATCAGAAAACTACCAAACAACAACAAAAATAATACAAGACATGCTATCTTCACCACACTACACGCACTACTCAATACCGGCATTTCAGTGACGGCCAACCATACATATCAATCTCACTACAATATTGCCTATACGCATAAAACGGTCCACAGGATAATAATTAATAAACGCGGGCCCTTTCGCACACAACACAAAAAATACAGCTCACTCAAAACCAAACACAACACTAGACTCAATCAAACACACAACACACAATTGTCAAAACACTCAGAAGTATACATTAAGACAAAATTTTATGGAATGATTAGTGAATCGAGTTGTGAGTGATGACCTTATTTGGTACTGGCGACGACAAAGTTTTGTCTCTCTCATACAAACCTGTAAATCAGTCGATCTATGAACCGTATACGTCAACGCAACCAGTATCACCCCTAACAACTGAATCGACATAAATCCTGTGTGACTAGTGAACCAATATGGCCAGGGACTCGTAATCACCTCTTCAATTGTCGCTTACATGCCGATTGTGTATCTTGAAAATTGAGATAGTTTTGTTGATTGATATGACGATAGAAGATTTCTTGTGAGTATGCCGTCTCTCCAAAATGCGAAAATGCGTACAGCCCTTTCCTGTGGCACAACACGCAGGTACCAAGAACCTGGTGGACATTTGCACATATAATAATTAGCGGTGTTGACCACTTACTATTTGGTTCGACAATCGTGATCGCGTGTCAATAAAACTATGCACAGCACTGGACAGGCAATTCTGACCCATCCGCTTACAAGACTGTCAAACTAGATACACCATCAGCAATGGAGATATGAGCACTTTACTGAAGCTCCAATGAATAGGCCATTGTGCACCGCAAGTAGGCAACCACCAAGATCAATGAAATCGTTACCCCGAAACAACTGCACGCGTAAATGACCGCAGAATCTACTAGACAATGCCAAGCCATCATTGAATCATAGAGGCCTCCGTTGCATAGAAACCTTCAGCTCCATATACAATACGCTATTGGGCTACCAGAACTTAGGATAGGGTGATAAGCAAGGCGGCCTGCTTCCAAGCCAAAATGGCCAAACATGCTTAAAACCATGTCGCATGCGAACCATATCTGTATTTATAACAACGTGCTACCGCGATGACAGTTCATTGGGAGATTCATTTTTTCGACATTTTGAGACCTGCGTTAGGGGTAGTCACTATATAACCATGGGAGCACGACTAGTGTAGTACGCGGACAATTTTTGCAATTTATCCCACTTTCTTCGCTGTGCATTATATGTTTAGGTCATTGTGAGCGCCAAAATTCTGCATTTACCGCAGAAGAAACAATCATATTAAAAGTAAAAACCGTGCAAAAAGTTATGGCAAAAAAATCTGGTTATTTACTTACATATTTAACGCGCGGATTCCACCTGGATCGTAGGCACACACGCCGCGGACTACACCTGAGTATATAAAATCTGCGGACCTACACTAAAAAACTAGCAAATAATCAGTTTGATCGTAAAAAGCGTTACTCCACCTGGATAAAAATCGGCGCGAATTACACCTGGAAGTCTAAAGTGCGGACTACAATGGAACATAAAGTTCGCGGAGTCTACAACATGAATTTCGATATTTTCGGACTACATCTGGAAATCAAATTTTCGGGCGACCCGCCGAGAGCCTGGACATAGCGCGCGCCCCGCGGCGGCGGCACAATTTCCGTCGGATACACTGCAGCATCTCATAATTCGTGCTATATACACGGACTGTAATACATCGTTACATAGCATACATGAGGTGAGATGCCGTATATATATATATATATATATATAACATATATATATATATATATATATATATATATATATATATATAACATATATATATATAACATATATATATATATATAACATATATATATATATATATATATATATATATATATATATATATATATATATATATAACATATATATACAGATAACTATCTATATATAACAATTCTATATTAATATAATTAAATATGATCAGATAGTATATATGCACATATAGGCAAATGAATGAGGATCAAGTCCTCAAAATTCATTACGCAAGACGGGATAGGATCAATGCATCGCAGTGTGATAGCTGCTCGAGCACTTAGTCTCACCGCCAAAACATTAAGTGTCTACAAAAGAGGAGGATCTCACGCTCATACACATTAGTTATCGTGTCGACCTGCACCAAGATCCGGAGCCCAGTTTATGGTCATCGCTGGCATACACCAGACTATGGGCCTAGCGAACAATAGTCAGGCAGACACCAAAAGGAATACGTAAGCTTGCCCAGCACGTGTCGGAACACAATGTAACCGTGCAAATTTGGACGGGAGTCAGGACTTAGAGGCGTTCAGTCTTAAATTCCCAGCTGGTAGCTTCGCAACCATTGGCCTTTCGCCCCGGCATATACACCAATTATCTGAAACCTCGGTTCCCTCGTACAAACAGGATTACCATAGCAACGGCCGATTGTACTCACTGATTAAAATGACGTCTGATAGTAGGGTTCAAAACTAAACTGTCTCCCGACGGCTCAAACCCAGCCCGTTCCCTATAGTGGGGGAACATCCAACGCTTGGAATTCTGTCACAATGATAGGAAGAGCCGGAATCGAGGATCAAAAAGCGACGTCGTATGAACGCTGGGCCGCCACAAGGCCCGTTATCCTGTGGTAAACTTCTGAACTCTTGCTTCAAACTCTGAAAATAACATCAAAAGGATCGATAGGCCACGCTTTCACGGTCTGTATTGTACTGGAAAATCAAAATCAAGTAAGCTTTTGCCCTTTTACTCTAAGCCCAGGTTCTGTCCTACTGAGCTTACATCGGACACCCGCGTTACCATTGACGGAGTACCGCCCAGTCAAACTCCCGCTTGACATGGCTCAGAAAGGGTCGCACAACACATCAAGAACTCAACACACCGCCAATTTTCAAAACGACTCATCTGACAGACCAAGATACCGACACACGCAGCGTTAGACTACGTATCCGGAATGTGCTTTGAACCAAAATACATATTTCGTTCCCGTTTCACTGAATAAGTAAAGAAACAATGATAGCAGTGGTATTCATTTGCGCTAAGCACCGAGGCACTCAGCTCCCACCGATACTACATCCATCATGTCTCCTCACAAAGTCGGACTAGAGTCAAGCTCAACAGGGGTCTTCTTTCCCCGCTAATTCTGCCAAGCCGTTCCCTTGGCTGTGGTTTCGCTAGATTAGTAGATCGGGGCCAGTGGGAATCTCGTTCATCATTGCATGCGCGTCACTAATAGATGACGAGGCATTTTGGGGGCTTACGTTTCTCGTTTTTTTTTTTTTTTGTTTTTTTTTTTTTTTTTTTTGTTTTTTTTTTTTTTTTTTTTGTTTTTTTTTTTTTTTTTTTTTTTTTTTTTTTTTTTTTTTTTTTTTTTTTTTTTTGTTTTTTTTTTTTTTTTTTTGTTTTTTTTTTTTTTTGTTTTTTTTTTTTTTTGTTTTTTTTTTTTTTTTTTTTTTTTTTTTTAGAGAGTATAGTTACTCCCGCCGTTTACCCAGCCGCTTGGTGAATTCTTCACTTGGACATTACGAGAACTGGCAGAATCAAATTGCGTCAAACAAACGATCAGTGGACATCGCAATGCTTTGTTTTAATTAGACAGTCGGATTCCCTGGTCCGTTGCCAGTTCTGAGTTAGCCGTCGCGCGCCAGACCATGGAAATACAACCGCTTGACGCAACGTGGCACAAGTCCTCGCGCGTTGCTAGTTGCATAACACTAAGAGCTGAAACCGCCCACGATCGACCCGGATCAGAGTCCAGTAACCTAACCACAATGCGCACCGTAGAACGGAAACACAAAGCAGAGAAGAAACCAGCCCCCAAATGGACCGACAAGTATTGATCTCGGCCTGTCTGACTCGGCCCCCAGAGCCAATCCTTCTCCCGAAGTTACGGATCCAATTTGCCGACTTCTTTACCTACATTGTTCAATTGCCAGAGGCTGTTCACCTTGGAGACCTGCTGCGGATATGGGTACGGCCTGCCACGAAAATTATACTGACTAGCTCGGATTTTCAAGGGCCGACAAGGAGCGTCCGGACACACAAGAAGGGTGGTGCTTTACGGAGGCTAGCCCCTATCTCCGGACAAGCCGATTCCAGGGGGTGGATGCACTCCTAACAAAGAAAGAGAACTTTTCCCAGAACCTACGCGACTCTCCGAGGTCGGGTGCGTTAACGCACTGGTGCAGGCCGAACAAAAAATGCCCGAAACATACACCAATCTCCGTGGACAGGGTCGGGAATATTAACCCGATTCCCTTTCGTTACAGGGGGCTGCGATCTACAAAACTTTGTACTTTGATGCAGTAATCTGAAACCAAGCCGTAAAAGGCAATGTTCAGGCACCCCGTCTCTGTTCCGATTTACCGGATCACTTAGGACCGCCTGACCCATGGTCAACTGCTGTTCCCATGGAACCCTTCTCCACCTCGGCCTTCAAGGTTCTCACTGAATATTTGCTACTACCACCAAGATCTGCGCCTGGTTGCTGCACATAGGCTCGCTGAGGTTCCCGATAGCCACAGCGACCCTCCTACTCGTTGCCATTACTCCATGCCTGGACCAAGTGCAGCTT
Source organism: Schistosoma mekongi (assembly GCA_034768735.1). Lineage (NCBI taxonomy): Eukaryota > Metazoa > Platyhelminthes > Trematoda > Strigeidida > Schistosomatidae > Schistosoma > Schistosoma mekongi. Next base: position 15,402 of record JALJAT010000330.1, on the reverse strand, counting down.
GCCCTCACACAGCATAGGCCCAGTTACAGCCAACGGTCGGTAAGGCAACGCCGAGCGCCATCCATTTTCAGGGCTGGTTGATTCGGCAGGTGAGTTGTTACACACTCCTTAGCGGTTTCCGACTTCCAGGCCACCGTCCTGCTGTCTGGACCAACCAACACCTTTTGTGGTATCTCATGAGCGTCACGTTAGGCACCTTAACCGAACGTTTGGTTCATCCCACAGCGCCAGTTCTGCTTACCAAAAATGGCCCACTTGGCACTAACAGTCAATGCAAAACTCCACTAAGCGAGTTAAGCTTCTCACCCATTTAAAGTTTGAGAATAGGTTGAGGATTGCTTTATCCCCAAGCCTCTACATCATTCGCTTTACCGGATTAAAACTGTTTTATTTCCCAGAATGCCAGCTATCCTGAGGGAAACTTCGGAGGGAACCAGCTACTAGATGGTTCGATTAGTCTTTCGCCCCTATACTCACGTTATACGATCGATTTGCACGTCAGAATCGCTACGGTCCTCCACCAGAGTTTCCTCTGGCTTCAACCTTCGCAAGCATAGTTCACCATCTTTCGGGTCTCAACGTGTACGCTCTTGCTCCGCCCCGACGGTGCACGCAACACATGGTCGCATGTCTACGTCATGGGACGGGCCGGTGATGCGCCCGCTGCTCGCAACTTGGAAAGTATGAGCAAGGCAACAGGATCTCACCTCAGTCCGGACTGAAAGCCGAACCTTTACCTTCACTTCGCCTTTGGGTTCGTAACACCCAATGACTCGCGCACATGTTAAACTCCTTGGTCCGTGTTTCAAGACGGGTCAGGTGGATCGTCTACCACTACACCACAGACTATTGGCCCATTCAAAAGCTCACATACGCAACTGCCAACGTGACAAAAGCAAGCCATCAGCAGACCAGCCGAAGCTAGTAACAAACTGACCAGACTCACCAATGCCCGAAAGACAAAGTACGCATGCAAAGCCGCCATCTCCGACACACTACACAACTCCACTACAGCCGGTTAGTAACACTAATGATCCATAATGATTAATCACGAACCAAAGAGCCACCTGCCGACCCAACCAAGCTCAACATTAATAGTCAAACCTGATCAGTTTGGCCATAGTAGAGAGGCAGCAATGCCGGTCGTGGTGAATACTCTGAGAAAGTGCACTGACAAGCAGACCCTCACACCTCCAATGCGTGCGCCGTATAAAAACGTCTACACATACCCACCCCATTATAAAAGGTAGGCATCTGCTATTACAAACAGACACTGAAGGCGGCCAGTATGCCCAAGCACAAATCATACTCATCAGCTGAATCCCCAGAGCTTGCAGTTCAACTCCACCCGTTTACCTTTGAACGGTTTCACGCACTGTTTACTCTCTCTTCAAAGTACTTTTCAACTTTCCCTCACGGTACTTGTTTGCTATCGGACTCGTGTAAGTATTTAGCCTTGGATGGAGTCTACCACCCACTTTGGGCTGCATTCACAAACAACCCGACTCCAAGGGTAGCTCAGAGCAAAACTGTCATACATGGTCTCCACCCCCACGGGCCTTTCACCCTCTATGGGCCAGGACGGTAAGCCGTACTCAATGCTGGACTTGGGGTAGAGCAGTAATGCCTGAAGCCAACCTAAACACCACATTGCCTTACGATCAAGTGACCGTAGGCTTCGGTGTTGGGCTAATCCCTGTTCACTCGCAGTTACTAGGGGAATCCTTGTTAGTTTCTTTTCCTCCGCTTAGTGATATGCTTAAGTTCAGCGGGTAATCACGTCTGATCCGAGGTCAGGGTCAATTAGCATTATACTTGTATGTGTACAAAGCACACACTCTCGATACAAACCATAGACCGAATCATAGAGCCATGATTAAGTGATTAGCTTAGCGTACAGTAGGTGCGTTCTTCTCGAGCATGTATAAAAGTATTATCATTAAGCCACGACTCGAGCACAACCCACTGCAGCATCTCAATCTGGTTATCTAGACCGGACTAGGCTGTGATCGGATTTTTCGGACGGAGCCTTTGACCAGCAGCAACCCGCGTTGATACACGAGCGCATCAAATATATGCCGGCAGGCACTCGGCCAATCCACGACTTAATGTGCGTCGTGATAGATGAAAAGCCGACCCTCGGACAGGCGTGGCCACAGGATATCCCGTAGCCGCAATATGCGTTCAAGATGTCGATGTTCAAAGCAGTATGCAGTTCACATTAATTCACACAGTTGGCTGCACTCTTCATCGACACACGAGCCGAGTGATCCACCGCTCAAAGTTGTACACCAATAACCCTATACACAGTGTAGTGCATAGAACTAATGGTTATCGCTGCAGCCTAGGATATTTACCGCTAAGCCAGCGTACATGCAGTCCAGCACAAGGCCTAGGTGCATGCCAGGCAGCAAACCCGTGATTGGCAAGCCAAACCGGATCGCTTCAACAGTGTAAAAATGTTTGGAAAGGAACATAAACGGGCGGGGTGCATGCACACGTAACATACAACCCTCTTTGAAACCTTGCACACAACAATCACGTCATTACTATCCCATCACCCTTGGCAGATCAGGCACCCGAAAGTCACGAGAACACCATCAGAGCATAGACAAGGACAGATACCCCGGTCAGTAATAAAAATTTGTAATAATCACCCACTTCAACTGCACTCAAAGAAGCAAACCCTGTCACCTCCACATACTGTAAAGGCCGATAGTTTACGCAAGCACAGATCCTGGTTTCCATTTATTATTATTACTTACCACTTCAAACTTCACTGCACTCAAAGACAAAGAAGCAACCCTGTCACCTCCAACATACTGTGAAGGCCGATAGTTTACGCAAGCACCAGATCCATGTTTTCACATTTCATATTATTACATCCACTTCAACCTGCACTCAAAAGAAGCAAACCCTGTCACCTCCACATACGGGTGAAGGCCGATAGTTTACGCAAGCACAGATCCATGGTTTCACATTTATATTATTACATCCACTTCAACGCACTCAAGAAGCAAACCCTGTCACTCCACATACTGTGAAGGCCGATAGTTTTACGCAAGTACAGATCCATGGCTTCAGATTTTTGTTTATAGGTCTGTTAATGATCCTTCCGAAGGTTCACCTACGGAAACCTTGTTACGACTTTTACTTCCTCTAAATAGTCAAATTAGTCGTCTTCCGATATCAGTCGAGCGGCGGTAAAGCCACTTCAACGACACCAATCCAACGACCTCACTAAACCATTCAATCGGTAGTAGCGACGGGCGGTGTGTACAAAGGGCAGGGACGTAATCAGCGCAAGCTTATGACTTGCACTTACCAGGAATTCCTCGTTCACGGGGAATAATTGCAAGCCCCGATCCCAGTCACGACGGTGATGAAACAGTTTGCCCAACCCTTTCGGGCCAGGTTTCCAGGCTCGCTGGCACCGTCATTGTAGCGCACGTGTGGCCCCGGACATCTAAGGGCATCACAGACCTGTTATTGCTCAATTTCGTGCGACTTAAGTGTGCCGCTTGTCCCTCTAAGAAGTAAAAACTGGCACCGCACCCGTCGGATCACGACCACACTACTCCATAAAGAAGCAGTAGAAGCCGCGCCCTAAACGAGCACAGAGGACCAGTCTACTATTTAGTAGGTTAAAGTCTCGTTCGTTATCGGAATTAACCAGACAAATCGCTCCACCAACTAAGAACGGCCATGCACCACCAACCACCGAATCAAGAAAGAGCTTTCAATCTGTCAATCCTCACAGTGTCCGGGCCGGGTGAGTTTTCCCGTGTTGAGTCGAATTAAACCGCAGGCTCCACTCCTGGTGGTGCCCTTCCGTCAATTCCTTTAAGTTTCAGCTTTGCAACCATACTCCCCCCGGAGCCCAAAGACTTAAAGGTTTCCCGGGGACTGCCCGCGATGTCAATTATAGAACCAACGCGGATCGTCAGTTGGCATCGTTTATGGTCAGAACTACGACGGTATCTGATCGTCTTCGAAACTCTGACTTTCGCTCCTGATCAATGAAAACATTCTTGGCAAATGCTTTCGCTGTAGTTTGTCTGGCGGCGATCCCAGAATTTCACCTCTAACACCGCCATACAAATGCCCCCGTCTGTCCCTCTTAACCATTACTTCGGATCCGAAAACCAACAAAATAGAACCGAAGTCCTATTTCATTATTCCATGCAAGAATTTTCAGGCGCATAGGCCTGCTTTGAGCACTCAAATTTGTTCAAAGTAAAGATGCCGTCCGCCTCCGGCACCCGTTTAAAGGCATCCGAAAGCATGCCAACAGGTCAATAAGATACAATACTCATTAACCTATCAACACCTGTTTTTAACAAAACACAGACACGGCTGAAAGGTTGCACAACCACTACGCCGAGCTGACCACTGCCCTGATCGTAACCAAGACCGTGAACAAGCAACAGCATGCGATCGCACTACCCAGATCCAACTACGAGCTTTTTAACTGCAGCAACTTTAATATACGCTTTTGGAGCTGGAGTTACCGCGGCTGCTGGCACCAGACTTGCCCTCCAATTGGTCCTCGTTAAAGGATTTAAATTGTACTCATTCGAATTACGGAGCCTCAATTGAGTCCCGTATCCGTATTTTTCGTCACTACCTCCCCGTGCCGGGAGTGGGTAATTTTCGCGCCTGCTGCCGTCCTTGGATGTGGTAGCCATTTCTCAGGCTCCCTCTCCGGAATCGAACCCTGATTCCCCGTTACCCGTTATCATCATGGTAGGCAAATCACCTACCAACAAATTGATAGGGCAGACATTTGAAAGATCCGTCGCCGACACACAATTGGCCGACTGCGATCAGTAAAGTTATCCAGAGTCATCACAGAATGTAACAGGCACAGCATAAGCCGCACCCGGTTGGTTCTGTTCTAATAAATGCACCCGTCCCCTTGCGGGTCAGGGATTCAAGGCATGTATTAGCTCTAGAATTACTACAGTTATCCATGTAGCGTTTACGATCTAAGGAACCATAGCTGATTTAATGAGCCATTCGCGGTTTCACCGTTTTAAGGTATGTACTTAGACATGCATGGCTTAATCTCTGAGACAAGCATATGACTACTGGCAGGATCAACCAGTTTATTCACACACAATTATCAATATACCCTGCTATATGAGGGTAACTTCAATCAAATTGGTTTTTCAGGAGGTCAACTGATCAACACCACAGTGACCAGGCTCTCTACAACCTGAACACTAGCGACGCAATACAGCCCTTTCCTGTGGCACAACCACGCAGGTACCAAGAACCCTGGTGGACCATTTGCACCATTATAATAATAGCGGTTTGACACCACTTTACTATTTTGCTTCCGACCAATCGTGATCGCGTCAATCAACTATGCACAGCATGGACAGGCCAATTCTGACCCA
>JALJAT010000330.1:0-5000 GCA_034768735.1 Schistosoma mekongi | reverse complement strand
TAGTTCACCATCTTTCGGGTCTCAACGTGTACGCTCTTGCTCCGCCCCGACGGTGCACGCAACACATGGTCGCATGTCTACGTCATGGGACGGGCCGGTGATGCGCCCGCTGCTCGCAACTTGGAAAGTATGAGCAAGGCAACAGGATCTCACCTCAGTCCGGACTGAAAGCCGAACCTTTACCTTCACTTCGCCTTTGGGTTTCGTAACACCCAATGACTCGCGCACATGTTAAACTCCTTGGTCCGTGTTTCAAGACGGGTCAGGTGGATCGTCTACCACTACACCACAGACTATTGGCCCATTCAAAAGCTCACATACGCAACTGCCAACGTGACAAAAGCAAGCCATCAGCAGACCAGCCGAAGCTAGTAACAAACTGACCAGACTCACCAATGCCCGAAAGACAAAGTACGCATGCAAAGCCGCCATCTCCGACACACTACACAACTCCACTACAGCCGGTTAGTAACACTAATGATCCATAATGATTAATCACGAACCAAAGAGCCACCTGCCGACCCAACCAAGCTCAACATTAATAGTCAAACCTGATCAGTTTGGCCATAGTAGAGAGGCAGCAATGCCGGTCGTGGTGAATACTCTGAGAAAGTGCACTGACAAGCAGACCCTCACACCTCCAATGCGTGCGCCGTATAAAAACGTCTACACATACCCACCCCATTATAAAAGGTAGGCATCTGCTATTACAAACAGACACTGAAGGCGGCCAGTATGCCCAAGCACAAATCATACTCATCAGCTGAATCCCCAGAGCTTGCAGTTCAACTCCACCCGTTTACCTTTGAACGGTTTCACGCACTGTTTACTCTCTCTTCAAAGTACTTTTCAACTTTCCCTCACGGTACTTGTTTGCTATCGGACTCGTGTAAGTATTTAGCCTTGGATGGAGTCTACCACCCACTTTGGGCTGCATTCACAAACAACCCGACTCCAAGGGTAGCTCAGAGCAAAACTGTCATACATGGTCTCCACCCCCACGGGCCTTTCACCCTCTATGGGCCAGGACGGTAAGCCGTACTCAATGCTGGACTTGGGGTAGAGCAGTAATGCCTGAAGCCAACCTAAACACCACATTGCCTTACGATCAAGTGACCGTAGGCTTCGGTGTTGGGCTAATCCCTGTTCACTCGCAGTTACTAGGGGAATCCTTGTTAGTTTCTTTTCCTCCGCTTAGTGATATGCTTAAGTTCAGCGGGTAATCACGTCTGATCCGAGGTCAGGGTCAATTAGCATTATACTTGTATGTGTACAAAGCACACACTCTCGATACAAACCATAGACCGAATCATAGAGCCATGATTAAGTGATTAGCTTAGCGTACAGTAGGTGCGTTCTTCTCGAGCATGTATAAAAGTATTATCATTAAGCCACGACTCGAGCACAACCCACTGCAGCATCTCAATCTGGTTATCTAGACCGGACTAGGCTGTGATCGGATTTTTCGGACGGAGCCTTTGACCAGCAGCAACCCGCGTTGATACACGAGCGCATCAAATATATGCCGGCAGGCACTCGGCCAATCCACGACTTAATGTGCGTCGTGATAGATGAAAAGCCGACCCTCGGACAGGCGTGGCCACAGGATATCCCGTAGCCGCAATATGCGTTCAAGATGTCGATGTTCAAAGCAGTATGCAGTTCACATTAATTCACACAGTTGGCTGCACTCTTCATCGACACACGAGCCGAGTGATCCACCGCTCAAAGTTGTACACCAATAACCCTATACACAGTGTAGTGCATAGAACTAATGGTTATCGCTGCAGCCTAGGATATTTACCGCTAAGCCAGCGTACATGCAGTCCAGCACAAGGCCAGGTGCATGCCAGGCAGCAAACCCGTGATTGGCAAGCCAAACCGGATCGCTTCAACAGTGTAAAATGTTTGGAAAGGAACATAAACGGGGCGGGGTGCATGCACACGTAACATACAACCCTCTTTGAACCTTGCACACAACAATCACGTCATGTACTATCCCATCACCCTTGGCAGATCAGGCAACCCGAAAGTCACGAGAACACCATCAGAGCATAAGACAGGACAGATACCCCGGTCAGGTAATAAAATTTGTAATAATCAACCCACTTCAACTGCACTCAAAGAAGCAAACCCTGTCACCTCCACATACTGTAAAGGCCGATAGTTTACGCAAGCACAGATCCATGGTTTCACATTTATATTATTACATCCACTTCAACTGCACTCAAAGAAGCAAACCCTGTCACCTCCACATACTGTGAAGGCCGATAGTTTACGCAAGCACAGATCCATGGTTTCACATTTATATTATTACATCCACTTCAACTGCACTCAAAGAAGCAAACCCTGTCACCTCCACAAACTGTGAAGGCCGATAGTTTACGCAAGTACAGATCCATGGCTTCAGATTTTTGTTTATAGGGTCTGTTAATGATCCTTCCGCAGGTTCACCTACGGAAACCTTGTTACGACTTTTACTTCCTCTAAATAGTCAAATTAGGTCGTCTTCTCGATATCAGTCGAGCGGCGGTAAAGCCACTTCAACGACACCAATCCAACGACCTCACTAAACCATTCAATCGGTAGTAGCGACGGGCGGTGTGTACAAAGGGCAGGGACGTAATCAGCGCAAGCTTATGACTTGCACTTACCAGGAATTCCTCGTTCACGGGGAATAATTGCAAGCCCCGATCCCAGTCACGACGGTGATGAAACAGTTTGCCCAACCCTTTCGGGCCAGGTTTCCAGGCTCGCTGGCACCGTCATTGTAGCGCACGTGTGGCCCCGGACATCTAAGGGCATCACAGACCTGTTATTGCTCAATTTCGTGCGACTTAAGTGTGCCGCTTGTCCCTCTAAGAAGTAAAAACTGGCACCGCACCCGTCGGATCACGACCACACTACTCCATAAAGAAGCAGTAGAAGCCGCGCCCTAAACGAGCACAGAGGACCAGTCTACTATTTAGTAGGTTAAAGTCTCGTTCGTTATCGGAATTAACCAGACAAATCGCTCCACCAACTAAGAACGGCCATGCACCACCAACCACCGAATCAAGAAAGAGCTTTCAATCTGTCAATCCTCACAGTGTCCGGGCCGGGTGAGTTTTCCCGTGTTGAGTCGAATTAAACCGCAGGCTCCACTCCTGGTGGTGCCCTTCCGTCAATTCCTTTAAGTTTCAGCTTTGCAACCATACTCCCCCCGGAGCCCAAAGACTTAAAGGTTTCCCGGGGACTGCCCGCGATGTCAATTATAGAACCAACGCGGATCGTCAGTTGGCATCGTTTATGGTCAGAACTACGACGGTATCTGATCGTCTTCGAAACTCTGACTTTCGCTCCTGATCAATGAAAACATTCTTGGCAAATGCTTTCGCTGTAGTTTGTCTGGCGGCGATCCCAGAATTTCACCTCTAACACCGCCATACAAATGCCCCCGTCTGTCCCTCTTAACCATTACTTCGGATCCGAAAACCAACAAAATAGAACCGAAGTCCTATTTCATTATTCCATGCAAGAATTTTCAGGCGCATAGGCCTGCTTTGAGCACTCAAATTTGTTCAAAGTAAAGATGCCGTCCGCCTCCGGCACCCGTTTAAAGGCATCCGAAAGCATGCCAACAGGTCAATAAGATACAATACTCATTAACCTATCAACACCTGTTTTTAACAAAACACAGACACGGCTGAAAGGTTGCACAACCACTACGCCGAGCTGACCACTGCCCTGATCGTAACCAAGACCGTGAACAAGCAACAGCATGCGATCGCACTACCCAGATCCAACTACGAGCTTTTTAACTGCAGCAACTTTAATATACGCTTTTGGAGCTGGAGTTACCGCGGCTGCTGGCACCAGACTTGCCCTCCAATTGGTCCTCGTTAAAGGATTTAAATTGTACTCATTCGAATTACGGAGCCTCAATTGAGTCCCGTATCCGTATTTTTCGTCACTACCTCCCCGTGCCGGGAGTGGGTAATTTTCGCGCCTGCTGCCGTCCTTGGATGTGGTAGCCATTTCTCAGGCTCCCTCTCCGGAATCGAACCCTGATTCCCCGTTACCCGTTATCATCATGGTAGGCAAATCACCTACCAACAAATTGATAGGGCAGACATTTGAAAGATCCGTCGCCGACACACAATTGGCCGACTGCGATCAGTAAAGTTATCCAGAGTCATCACAGAATGTAACAGGCACAGCATAAGCCGCACCCGGTTGGTTCTGTTCTAATAAATGCACCCGTCCCCTTGCGGGTCAGGGATTCAAGGCATGTATTAGCTCTAGAATTACTACAGTTATCCATGTAGCGTTTACGATCTAAGGAACCATAGCTGATTTAATGAGCCATTCGCGGTTTCACCGTTTTAAGGTATGTACTTAGACATGCATGGCTTAATCTCTGAGACAAGCATATGACTACTGGCAGGATCAACCAGTTTATTCACACACAATTATCATATACCCTGCTATATGAGGGTAACTTCAATCAAATTGGTTTTTCAGGAGGTCAACTGATCAACACCACAGTGACCAGGCTCTCTACAACCTGAACACTAGCGACGCAATACAGCCCTTTCCTGTGGCACAACCACGCAGGTACCAAGAACCCTGGTGGACCATTTGCACCATTATAATAATAGCGGTTTGACACCACTTTACTATTTTGCTTCCGACCAATCGTGATCGCGTCAATCAACTATGCACAGCATGGACAGGCCAATTCTGACCCATCCCGCTTACAAGACTGTCAAACTAGAATACCAACCATCAGCAATGGAGATATGCGCACTTTCTGAACGCTCCAATGACACTAGGCCTTGTGAAAGCCAGTAGGCAACCACCAAGATCAATGAAATCGCTACCAGCAAAACCATTACTGCAGCGGAAATGACAAGCAGAATCTACCAAGGACAATGAACAAGCCATCCACACTGGAATCATAGGAGCCGCGGTTTGCATAGAAACTCAGCTCCATATACCAAGATCGCTGATATGCTACC